>PVIY010046231.1:0-18596 GCA_004026745.1 Myrmecophaga tridactyla | reverse complement strand
GGGGCCTACCGTGAAGATGTAATTGCAGAGGTAAGTCAGATCCATTACCTTTCCCCATTGAGGGTGGAGAGGGCAGTGACAAAGGGGCCTGGCTGGGGCTGCTGCTTGCCCCTTCAAATCATAGGTATAATCTCTACCCTATGCAAAGGTTGGGGGGAGGGGAGCAGAGCCACAGGGGGCTACGGGAGGAGCAAGGAAGGTGGGGATGGGAAAAGCTGCTTTCTCTTCATTCCCTTCCTCAAGCCATGAGGGGTCTGGGGCCAAGAGGTACATGTCTTCCCTCATTGCAGCTCCAAGGACCTGCTCCCGTGGGGGTCCAAAAAAACCCTTGAGATTCCTTTGTCCCAAACTTCCTGGTCCAATTGCCCTGCCTCTGGCTCAGTCACCTTTGTCATCTATCTGGTGTGGTCATTGCTAAATATGAAGCTCCTCCTGGGTGCTGATGGTTCCTGTCCCCCTCCCCCTCCCCACAGCCCTTCTTTATGCTTCCGACAAAACTTTTTTTTTTTTTAATTAGAAATTTAAGGTGAATTTCAGTTTTATGTGGGTCCAGGGCTAGGGAAGTATGGAATTCCTTATTTCTTTTGTAGACTACCTTCTTTAAAGTGGCGTGGGTTTGTCTTGCCCTCCAGAAGGGAAGAACCCAGAGTAGGTCTTCAGATGTGGCTGGAGAGAGCGGCTAATTGCAGAGGGAGCCCACACTTAGGACTGCCACTGTGGATTACCTTTCTGAGACACTTGTTGCCATCTGTGAAGTGGGTACAAAAAAGTTACACGGCAGGGTTGCTGTAGGTTTTTTTTTTTTTTTTTTCTTTTTGCTAGGAGGTTTGAATGAAGTCCAGGGATCTTTCTGCTTAGCAAGGCTTAGTTGCTCATTCACAAAGTAAAAATAGTGGGGGTCTGAAATATCATGAAAAGCCTGTTACCTGTCAGGCCATAGGCAGCTGAGACACGAGAGAAAAGGAGCTCTGGGACTTTGGAATCCAATGCCTGGGTTTACATTCCTGCTTACCGGATGACCCTCAGTGTCTCCATCTGTGGAACAGGATTGCTGGACAATTCTAGGAGATGTTTAAAAGCCGTTGATACAGATTCAAAAATTTGCCCATTATGAAGATTAAATAAATGTTGAAAGGCACTGGCAAATTATTTATTCCTGGGAGAAATAACAATCCCATTAACATTCCTGAGTTTTCCCAGGGAATAAGCAAAGAATGAGAAGTACCAATTTTTTTTTTTGTAGGGAATTGGAATATTTTTTTTAAACGCCACTTTTAAAAAAACTAAAACATCTCTTTTTCTCCTGAAAACCCGTGCGGTGGCCTCCGTGGGGGCCTGGGTCTTCCGCAGAGACCCTCGTATGGGATTTCACAAGGTGGTCGGTGAATACAGGGAGCCTTGGTGAACACAGTCTCTTTCCAGAGGTTGGGGATGAGATGGCTGCAGGACTTGGAGATGGCATCAAAGGTGACCTTGGCGGAGTTGTCCCTAGCTGAAGTGTGGCAGTTGTCCATGGCAGCCATCAGCAGCAGCTTCTTGGGCACAGGGGCCGAGAGGATGCCAGTGCCCCTAGGGTACAGTGTCCCTTCACCTCGCAAGGGACAGCATGGGGTTTACCAGTCTTGTTCCCCCGGTAGCCCCGGGGCACAGGGACAATGGAGAGCTTGACCAGAATGGTAGGTCCCTCCTTGGAGCGCGTCACGCCCAGACCCACGTGGCCGTTGTCATCCCTGATGGTGACAAAGGCCTTGCACCTGGTCCACAGCCAGCCCGGGTCTGCTTTTCACACAGGCCTAATTTCCAAAACCGCACCCTTGCGGGACGTCTCCAGAGTCGATGGTCTCCGACTCCTGGACGGGCAGAGAGAACACGTAGATCTCTTCCAGGGACCGCATCTTCATGCCCTTGACCCAGCGGCCCAGCTTGGTGACCAGGAGCCGCTCCTTGGCCTTGGCCTTGGCCTTGGCCTTGCCTCCGCGAGCTCCGCAGCCTCGGCCCCGACCCCGGACCCGACCACGGCCGCGACCTCAGCCCGGGACCCCGCCGCCAAAGCCTGCCCCGAAGCCGCCACCGCCGCCAGGGCCCCGGGGCCTCCCGCGCATCCAGCAGCACCAGCGCCCTCCGCCATTGGGGGCTTTGTTGAAGAAGGTATTCTCTGTTTTTGATATGAGTGGAAACCAAATTTACCACCTTCACGTTTCAAGAAGAAAGTAAGAATTATCCATAATCTCACCAGCCCAAGAGAATTGTGTTTGCCATTTGGGGCCTACTCAGTTTCTCCCAGAAATGGAGAACTGGGGAGGCCTGGGGAAGGCCAGGACCGAAGGAATGTGCAGAGGGCACTGGGGTCGCCGGTGGAGCTGGTTCCCCAGGTGGACAGCTGGTTCTGGGGAGCAGGAGGAAAGGAGGGTCTTTGGAATCCCCAGTACGGGTTCTGTTCTCCTTGTCCTTCCAACCAAGTTGCCTGAGTCACTTAACATGCAGGCGTTTCTTCATTTTTCATTCACACTGTCTAGTTTGTGGCTGCATCCCTGGGGGCAACTCCTGGTTGAGCTTAGGTGGATGTGCAGGGCGAGGGGTCACACTTTTCCAGAAAATTATCTACCTTTCACAGCCTTTGAATCTGAGAGGGGCTGATATTGACAGGTTTTGAGCAGGAAATTACAAATGCATTTAAATAGTGTTAAAAGGTGGGTGATATAAACAGATGTCAGTGGGAAAAGTTTCTTAATTTGGGGGGGTTGGTTGGTGCAGATACGTACACTGTGGGGAGCTAAGTGGGGAGGATGAGAGGCGATTTCTCAATCTAAATTGGAGGGAAGAGATATCTTGGATCATGGCCTTCTTTGCGGATTTCTGTTTGTATTCTGTAATCAGTTGTTGAGTCTCCCAGTCTGACTGCAATTTTCTTTGACCATTTGTCCTTATGTTCTGCTTTGTGTGGTCTCAGCTTCCAACCTCTCGAATGTCTGCCTTTTCTGTTCCTGTTCTCCAAATTTCATTTTAATGTCTTCATCTTGTTTTATGGATGTAGTTCTTATATCTCTCTGAGAATATTAGCGTATTAAGTGTTTTCTGTGGTATTCTGTGTACTTTTTTTTTTTTTTGGTCTTTCCATATTTGAGAGGTACAAAAGCTGTCTGCCAATGTTTTTTGGGGAGGGGTAGGAGTCAGGGGCTTGACAAGTGGCTTCCTGTGGGGCAGTGACTTGAACTTGTACTTGCATCTCCCAAATAGCAAAATCTGAGGGACGTTCTCTCTGCTATCAAATCTGTCTTCCCGAGAGCGGAGCTCTCAGGTACAGACCTGGCTTCAGGAGAGGGCAGCTGGGATTTTCAGTCTGGCATTGTTTCCTGCCCTCAGCCCAGGTCTGGATTTTCCCCTGTGTAGACAGGTGCTTGTCTTCAGAGTAGGCAAGGAAGAGTGGGGGGGAAGGACCTGTGGAGCTGAACGATTCCTCTCCTTCCCTCCCTGCAGCCCCACCTTCTGAGGTGATGAGGCCTTTCCCTGGGCTTTCCTGGAGGCCAGCAGCATTTGCTTTCTGTTCCAAGTAACCATGCCCAGGACAGAGTTGTGGCTGGGACCCAGGCTTCCACTGGACGGCAGCTCCTGGAGCAACGACCATACCTTGGTCTGTGTTCCAATAAACCAGGGCAGGCCTGTGGCATCCCAGCGTCATGACTGTGGCATGTGACTTATCTGAAGGAGCAACCGCAAAGCACCAGGCTTTGAACATCATGTAGTAGCATCATTGGAGGAGGTATTGAGAGGCAGCTCCCTGAGGACAGGGCTGTCCGGTTTTTGCCTGCCCGAATTCTTGGTGCTTAACATGGTTCCTGAATCATACATAGCAGGAATTTATCCATCTGATGAATGGATAAAGGAGTGGCTTTTACCCTCTTAACATCAGGCTTGTGGTTTGTGGGGAGAGAGTCATTGAAGAAGATCCCACAGAGCCCGTTACAGGCCCACACTCTAGAACGGACTGAGTGCTTTGTTACTGCTTGATGTGCTGTCCCCCTTTTTCCTCACTGACTCTGGGCACCTTGGGTAAGGAAACTTGCCCTCACCAGAGGTGCAACTCGGGTATTAGGCCTTGGCTTCCCCATAGAGCCCTTGGGCAAATTTGCAAATCTCTAGATCCCTAGTGACCTCATCTGTCCTAGGATGTTACATCT
Source organism: Myrmecophaga tridactyla (assembly GCA_004026745.1). Lineage (NCBI taxonomy): Eukaryota > Metazoa > Chordata > Mammalia > Pilosa > Myrmecophagidae > Myrmecophaga > Myrmecophaga tridactyla. Next base: position 14,418 of record PVIY010046231.1, on the reverse strand, counting down.
CAGCTGTAAATACAGGACAGACTATTGCCCAATATTAAATGCAGTTGTCACCATAACCTGAGGCCACCCAACTAGTAAGGAATGGAATCTGGAGCCAGTGGTGGTCATGGTTTCCTTTAAGCTCCTCTGCCAATACCTGGCTTGAACTGACAACTGGCAGGAGGCTCCAGGTGGGCTGGGTTCAGACGCTCCAGAGTGCTGACTGCTAACTGCTTTGTCTGTTTGACCATTTTGAGGTGGACAGACCTGGACGTAGGTCATTGTGGACAGTGTAAGGGGTTTATATAAAATATACTGGACTTTTTTTTTTGCCATGCCCTTATCTGTGAGTCTCTGATTTAACATTTAAAAAACTTTTTAAAAAAAATTTTGATTATAACATGCTTGCTTTGAAATTTTTGTCTTTCTAATCATAAATAGTACCGGAGGACTTTTTCTAGTTAGGGTGGAGATAATCTGAAAGCCTTCCATAGAAATGCTGCCTAAATTATCTGCAAAGTTCTCTAGAAAGGAAATCTAAGGGCGAGAAGAGGGAACTGAAAATGTGAGTACACTAAGGAATAGTCAAGACACTAAATGGTCATGATAACTGAAACTTTTGAAGAAGTTTGTCAGACTTGCCTTAGACGGTATTAACATTTATTATAATACTACAGCGAACAGAAAAGAGCCCAGAAACAAGCCCAGGTATATATGGGACTATATAGGAGAAGTGAAGTTAAAGGGTACTAATAGTCATTATAGGTTTTCCTTATTGGGAAAAATTAGATCCCTACCTCACAACATGCACAAATGAAGTAGGTTGATTAAACCTGAACGGCTAATTTCAAGGAATGAATGTTTCTTGGACAATGTTGTGTTTTCTGTCTCCTTCCTGAGAAATGACTACACGTTAAGGAAAAAAAAAACTGGAGGAACATGGCTTAATGAATATACTAGCATATTAGCAAATGTAATATTGTAATGTACGGCTGCATTGTACAGCAGTCTCTTTATATAAATAATATATAAATATTCGTATACTTAAAAAAATTAGCCATTGTAGGCTTACAGAAAAGTCATGCAGTCTTCCCATATACTGCTGCTTGTATCTTACCGATGATCATTTATTTGCACCTTGTGCTATGGCACTGCAGCAAATAACTATAAATGAGGGCTTTATGCTGTGTAGATCACTAGCAGTAGAATTACTGTGTAACAGGCTATGGATTCTTGACATTCTACTGTTGGATTGCCATCCTAAAGGCTCTTGTCCCCACTGTATTAAGATTTAAGGCATTCTTTGCTGTCTCAACAGCCAGGCAGTGGTCCTGGGTTGCAGCCTCCTGGGAGGCGCTGAGGCTGAGGGTGGCTTTCTGGAATATTGGCTTCTTTTCCTTACCATTTAGGAGAGGCCACCTTGGCTCTGGTTTTGCAAAGGGCCTTCCCCACTCCCATTCTCTGCCTACCCTCTCTATTCCTGCACCCTTCCTTCCAAGGGCAGCTGTGTAGAGGAAGGGGGCTGGTTGCTTGCACTTTGTATACATTTTGTGTAAATATGGTAAACTATTTGGGCTCTTTGCTGCTTTTATCCCAATCTTCATTTTAATTTGTCATATCTTTTCAGATCTTTATGTATGGTCCAGGTTTTATCCTCCTGAAAATTATCTAAAAATTTTATTTCAATCCACAACAGATTTCACTAGTATGAGCAATGCTGCAAGAAGCAATCTTAAGTAGCCAATTTTTTGTGTTTTCTAATTTTCCCCTATTTGGATCAATTCTTTTGCTAATTCCTAGTATGACAGACAAGCCTGGCTCTTACTGTTGGGTGATGGTGGTGCATATGGTCAGGACGCAGAGGCACTGAGGAGCTCTGCAAACTCCCGAGTCAAGGACAAAGGGATGCATCTCTTAATTCCTTGGTGAGGGCAGCAAAATGGCACATGAGATAGCATAATCTCTAAGGCTCTGGATTGTGTCATCTACTTTGGGGTCCTTGATACCAGCTACCCAGTGAATTAGGTGGGGTCACTTCAGTTTCGCAGATGAGATAACTGAGGTTTGGGGAAAACAGTGAGGGCCTTTTCTCTTCCTGTAAATCTATCTGATCTCTTCCGGAATTTAGCCAAGTTTGCTTATCAGGTAAAGGCTGGGACCTTTTGCTTTGCCCCCTGGCCAGGTGGGTGGCCTGTTTCTGGCCCCTTTTCTTTTGTACATGCTGTCCCCGCTGCCTGGGTTCCTCCTCTCCCCTTGTCACCTGGGTGGGGTGTCCTTCCCTGAGTTTAACTTTTACAGCTACATTTATCACATTGTTTTATAGTTGTCCTATTACCTGTCCCCTAGATTAGACCTAAATATCTCTATTAGCTGTGTGTACCTGAGCCAAGGGATCTGTTTCCTCTGAGCCTTAGCTTACTCATCCTTAAAGTGGGGATAATAGTAGCTTGCTCTGGTTTGTGGTGACGTACATAGAAATCACTCCATCTCAACTCCTGGGACCTCGGGCAGTGACAGCAACTAAGAAAAACTTGAGCAATTGGAGGGGAGAGTTCAGGAGTCTAGATTCCCCTCTCATAGCCTGTGGAGAAGGAATTTTAAATAGGGAAGGCAGGAATATCTTTGCCTTTTTACTTCACCAAATTTCTAAGCCCTAGGGAGCTGGGGGTGGGGCAGGGAGGCCAGAAGGGGCCCCTCTTCCATCAAATGCCCTCCTTCCCTCTGCCTTCCTTCTTCCCTCTTACCCCCCACCCCCCACTTCTGCATTGTGAGGTTTAATTAATACAATTAACATTTACTAGGTGCTGTGAAATAGCTCTGCTGCTGATGCCAGCTTGGAGGAAATGAGTGATGTCAGTTCTCAGGTTTTATAGCTGGGTTGGGGGTAGTCCTTGAGTCTCCTCCCTGAGTCTAATTGGGGTGCCACCCACCCCCCTGTCTGCCACATTACATTTGAGCATGTCTGACCTGGTTCAGTTGGGGCTTAAGCACCCTGCACTAATGAGGCAGGGCCTCATGGGAGAACCTTGCGGTGGGACCACCCAGCGCAGCTGCCCACTTCTGAGCTGAATGCTGGACCCCAGCCTCTGGGGAAGGGTCAGAGCTCATGCCCCCATCACAAGGTTAGGCACCTGTGTCCTGTGAAAGCAAACATGCAGGAAGTTTATTATGGCAGTCAGTCCTAAAGCTGTCTGTAGCTCCTGGGATGAATGCTTGGTCCATAGCTTTTGTAATTCTTGCCTGTAATTGGGCACAGCAATTACAGGTACGACTGGACTGCCTGGGCACGAGTCTTGGCGCTGCCACTTAGTTGGTGACTTAATTAACTCATCTGAGCCTGCTGAAAGCAGGTTGATAACTGGATGTGCTGTGGGATGGGGTGGGCTCAGAGATACTTGTACTGCGTTCAGCCTGGAGTGGCGACCTGGTCACGATTAGCTGCTGTTGATGTTAGGACAGCGGGTGGCAGGTGTACACGCTGGAAAAATGCCCGAGGAAGGTGCTATTTCTCAGGGAGTTAGGCTGGCCAGTTTATTCTCCCGTCCTGGAATGATCACAGCAGATAAAGCAGTTGGCTTGTGTTGGGGACCACGCTATCTAGGGAATGCCAGTGTTGACTCACTAGAAGCCAAACCGAGGTACCTGGGAAGTGGGGGCTAGAGATTTGTATCTGCCATTCTGCACCAAGCTGGCACTTTATCTTCCCAAGAGCATGTAGTTAGCTTTGTGTGTTCTTATTTCACCATACTGGACATGATTTGAGCTGACAGTGTTAGGCAAGAATGTATTATGTTGCTTAACCCGTGCCTCAGTTTCCCCAACTGTGAAAAAGGGATAATTGTATACCACATTTAGGGATCATACACAGTGAGTAGTAAGCATTGACAAGAAGTTGCTTTTGTCACCGGGTGTGAGGATGTGTGAGGACATGTATGCACATATATGGGGGGAAAGACGATCCTTTTGGGAGTAGTTTTAGGGGAGAAGGCTGGAGCTGGGGTTTTTGCTAAAAAAAAAAAAAATGCTGAGTAATAGAGGCATGTGGTAGAGAGATGGTAAGGCCCAGTGTGGCCGACGCCGCGGGGCTGGGTTTGTTTCGCCAGAGTGTAGCTGGAGTAGAGGAGCTGGTGGGGCTTCCTTCAACGTGGTGCATTTCCGGAAGCTGGGGAAGCTGGGGAGCCCTGGCAGCAAGACAGTGAAAGTAGTTAATTTTATCACAAACCCAGAGTGTGACAAATGGTGAAAAAATATACAGAAGGAACTTTTTATGATCTCACTTTTAAATTCTAAAACAGGGAGGTGTATTTTACACACACACACACCCCTTCCTGGGCACCCAGGGAGCTGACTGCTTTACCTGAACCTAGTCTGGTTCCAGAGCAGGAGTTTTTTCATGAACGTTGATCTGGGAAAGGTGCTTTTTCCCTGGCATGGAGGCACTGCTGAGGCTCTGGAGAAGGCCTGAGTTAATGATTGTCAGCTCGGGGCTGCAGGGCCCACCTGGGCCTGCTTAGGAGGGGACATTCCTGTTGGCCTCTTGTGGCTGCAGTTAGGGGTGAGCTGGGGGACTGGGGTGGAACGCTGCCTGAGGAAACCCACCGACGGGAGCCCTGGGACGCAGCTGAGGAAGTCAGGTCCCTCGATTTTGGCCACTGACCTGCCACGAGCCCCTGTCCTTACCCCTCCCTCCAGCCTCATCCCCCAACCCTGTCCTGTCTCCAGAGGGGACAGCTGTCTGAGATAACAAGCACTCCTGGTGCCTTGCACCCCACAGGCTGGCCTCCCTTCCCTCGCCCGGCTGTCCAGGTTACTTAGTTCACTGGTTTGGCCTGAGGCGAAGTGCTTGAAATTAATTATTACTCTGAACCACGTTCCAGTTTTCCTGGGTTCTGGGTGCTTGGCCTCACAGGAACTGGCCATAGGTCAGCTGGCCCCGTTCTTCCAGGTGAGGGCTTGAGAAGAGTCAGAGGAGCAGCTGTGTGGAGGGGGGTGGGAATAAAGCAGTTTTTAGGGGATAAAAAACGCCCTAATATGTGTTGAACCAAAACCAGTTGAAGGGACTCGTGTACTTCTGTTCTGGGTCATGTAGGGAGAAAAATCACTGCTGCGGTGAAGTGCCATGGATCAGTATAACTTCATAACCAGACATCCACTTGTAAACTGACACGTGTCTATTAATCATCCAGGAATCTTGTTAAAATTTAGATCCTGATTCAACAGGTTTAGGGGTGGTGCCAGAGGTTCTGTGGTTCTGACCAGCCCCCCGTGAACTGGAACTGAGGAGGCTGCACGCTGGGCCGCCCCAGGGGGATAGCTGTCTGGTGGCCCTGCCCCCACGCTGGGGGGATAGGTGCTGGAGAGAGTGGAATGGGGACGCCAGGGGAGCCCCTTGCAAATTCCCTTCGAGTGCCACAGCCCACCTCAGACCGCGCACCACAGCGCCTCCTGGTGGGCGCAGCGCCACTGCAGCCAGTAGCCCAGTGACCCCAGGACCTGCTTCCAGAAGGAACCCTGGGGGAGTCTAAGGAACGCGAGGAGGCTGGCGCAGGCCGTCTGGGTATGGCCTGAGAGTCCCCGGGATGTCAGTACTGGGGGCACAGAGCCAGCTAGCACCGGGGATGGATGGGTGGCTGTTGCCGGGGAAGCCTTTCCTGGGCAGGGTTCCAGAACCAGAGGGTGTGGTGCTAATAACTTGTAACTGTTTTGGGGAAGCCGAGGGATGGGGGATTGGGGGCCTCACCCTGAGCCTAGGCGCTCATAAACTGAAGGGGGGTCAAATGGCAAGGACCCGTGACTGGGCATTAATGGTTGACAGGCATTCTATGCCCTGGGATTATCGATCCTAGTGTATTATGCTGGCCCTATCTTTTAGACATCCTGATCTTGGAGGTTTAACCTGGTCTATGTATCTTTTTCTGTAAAATGGACGCAGTTGCATTTGGAGCATTAGTCTAGAGGAGGATGCCTATCACATGTCGAAGTTAAGCACCCACGATGCGCCAGGAGCAGCCCTGGCCACTGGCACCAGGCCCTGTGCCACCCAGCCGGTCAGCCACAGCACAGACATGGCCCACTGGTGTAGCAGATTTGCCTGGTGACCCTGCAGTTCACAGAGGGACAGCGGTAGGGAGACCAAGTCCCAGAGATGGGGGGCAAGCTTGGAGCAGATCTGGGGCCTGCCTCTCCTGGTAACTGCCCCAGTCCTGAGCCTGTGTCTCCCCCACCCCTTCCCTTCTTGGGAACTTGGGACTCTGAGCCCCAGCTGGTGAGGGAGGAGGGGAATGAGTGACAGGCCAGCAGACCAATGAGCCCCCGAGGATGGGCTGGGGCGGGGCTTGTGCTGCCATGGAGAGCAGAGAAGGGTTCTGTGGGGGAGGAGGGGACTGGTGGGAAGAGGACCTGGAGATTGAGGGGAAGGGAGAGAGCAAACAAAGGGGTCAGGAGGGAAAATAATGCACTGGCTTCCTGAGGCCCTGCGGAGGCTGGGCAGAAAGAGGGGGCCAGGGGCCGTGGGGGCCGAGGCTGGAGGCAGGCAGGCCAGGACAGGCGGATCCTAAATGGCATTGTTTGAAGGGGCCGCTAATTGCACAGAGCAGCCTGAGGCTGAGACCCCAGCCCCAGCCCCCTCCTCTGCCCTGGGCGCGGGTGTCTGAGCCGTCAGGGTCGCCTGGCCACATGGAACCAAGGGCTGAGCCTCCGAGTTTGGTGAGGGGGCAAGCTATGGGGGAAGCCTGGGTGGGGTCGCTGGGCAGGAGCATCGCCCTGAGAGCAAATGGGGCATGGCCATCTCTTGGCCTGAGAACATGGAGCCAATGGTGGGAGGTTTGCTGGCGTGCTGCTCTCGTGCCCCTGCTTCCCTACCCAGCCTGGCCCTCACCTGCAGGAAACAATGAAGGGAGACACCAGGCAACTCAACGGAGAGGACGACGCCAGCGGGAGGGAAGACTCCATCATCGCCAATGGGGCCTGCAGTGACCAGTCGTCTGACTCCAAGGACGCCCCCTCGCCCCCCATCCTGGAGGCTATCAGCTCCCCGGAGATCAGAGGTGGCCGGGCCTGTGGGGGGTGGGAGGCGGGGTCAGACGCTGACAGGGTGGACAGCCTCCGATGACCACAGCAGAGACAGGAGCCTCTCGGCAGGCTTGGGACGTTGAAGGGAGAGATTCTGATCTCTGACAGCCTCTGCCACACACCCCTGGGAAGGGAAGAAACAGGCCCTTTTCTCCTCCCTTCCCAATTCACCTCTACTGGGTGACACTCAAGAGGTGACCCTGAGAGGTGCTGTTGTTGCCCTCATCCTTTTCCAGTCTTGGTGGGGATTACAGCACAGGCCAAGGTGCTTAAATGCCCTTTTGCACTGGGACGCCTTTTCCCGTGGAGCTGGGCCTGGGGGTTGTGCCAAGGGGCTTGTGCCAAGGGGGATTCAGGAGGGGAGGGTCTTGAGGCTTGCCTCCTTCTCCCTGTCCAAACCAGGATACAGGGCTCCTTCCCATAGTGATTTTCACCCAGCTGGTGTAGAAACCCCTGTGTTGTCCCATACTGTTGGGCTCCTTCTAGAACCAGGCCATAGATCTTTCTGCAAGGATGAAAGCATTTAGTTTGTACCCTGTGCACTCCCAACAGTCGCAGGCCACACATGCCTCTGAGCCCTTGCGATGGGACTAATGCACCAGGCACTTATTAATTTAAATTTAAATGTGGCTGCTGTACTGGACAGCACAGTTCTGGAATGAGTTTGATGCCTTCCCTGGGTGCCTTCAGTATTTGGGTTCTGTGAAGTCCTGTCGTGCCCTGTTGCCTTATGAATCAGGACAGGGGAGCAGGGAGATGAATGACTCTTCCGGATGCCCGTGTGTTTGGTACATGCCTGGCCACAGGCTTGAGGTGGCAGCAGCTCTGCCAGGAGGGAAAGCATGGCTGGGCCCTTGCCCGGGCTGGGGCCTCGGGACACAGGCTGGGGTTTCCTCCACAGGGCGCAGATCGAGCTCACGACTGTCCAAGAGGGAGGTCTCCAGCCTACTAAGTTATACTCAGGTACGCTCTCCCCCTCCCCTTTTCAGAGTGCCGGGCACTCTTCTTTAGCTGCCAACAAAGAGCCCAAAACCCACGTCGGTGGGTACCAGGCAGTGTGGAATGCGGAATTTGAACACTGCGTGGCACAACCTCAATTAAGGTGGCATTTGCTGTCGTTATAAAAGTTCTCATTTCTATTTTTTTTATTTAAGTAAAAACAAATTGTTCCCTGCATATATGGAATTATTTTCTTCTGAATCTGTAGATCAATTACATTTATAGATTTCTAATATAACAAACTGACTATTCCTGAAATAAGCCCAACTTGGTCATGCTATGTTTTAATTTTGATTTACTTCAGCAATTATTCATTAATAAGATGTAGGTATGATTTGATTTCTTATGTGTCTGGTTTTGATATCAGGTTAAATGCCCTCATTAGATGCATTTTAGAAACATTTTTTGCAACTTGGAGAGAACTTGCACAGCCTTGCCTTGTGTTTTTTTTTAAAACAGTCACTGCAATTTCTTTAACTGTCAAGGTTTCTATTTCTTGAACAGTTTTTTTTCTAAAGTTATATTTTTCCATGTTATTTTGTTCCTTACATTGATGCCTTCTATTTTCTAATTAATCTTAGTGGAAGTTTGTCAATTTTATTTACTTTTTTTCGAAGAGCCAGCATTGGACAAAGTCACGAACAAAAGCCATGGAAAGCTTCCTAATAGAGCTTCCATCCCCCTGGGGGTGGACCAGGCAGGAGACACATGACGGAGAACAGAGCCATGAGAATTAAGACAGATTGCTGGAGCAGAGTCTCAGGATGCCTGATTTGGGATAGTTACCAGTAACAGTAATGAATGCTCACGTTTGAGCATTTGCGTCGTACTGGGCTAAATATGCGTAAATTCTCACCACAGCCCTGTTGCCCTATAAAAAGAGGTACTGTTATCCCAATTTTGTAGACAGGGGAATGACTTAAGGCCACACAGTCGGCAAGTAGAGAATCAAGTTCTTAACACCCCAGCTAGACTTCCCGGCCATTCCCTGCTGTTTTTTGTGGCCAGTTTGTGTTGGGTTGCTGAGTCCGAGTTGGGTTTCTGAGTCTGAGACATGGGGACGGCACAAGGCTGCATGATGTGTCTCTGGGCCCGTGGCATTGCTTCCTGGTCATTGTGCATTGTGTCTTGAGCTGTTGGCCTGTGTTTTCTCCCAAATGCTGTGAATTGTGAAAATTGGTCTAACGAAGATGTAGAGATGCATCTCTTCACGAGGCTTATTTTGCATTTGCACATCCCTCAAGTTTTCTGAGTTTTACTTTTCAATCCTGTTTTGAATTCATGATCTCATTGTGAGCTGTTATATAATCTACTATAATCTCGTAGGTCTACATTATGAATGGTTTCAATCTGACTGACCGTTCATTTTAAATGTTTGGCTAGGTGGCTTTTAAAAAATTATATTTAAGGCCTAATGTTTCATTTTTAAAGGATCTGACAGGCGAGGGAGAAGACGGGGATGATGGGGATGGCTCTGACACTCCCGTGATGCCAAAACTCTTCCGGGAAACCAGGACTCGCTCTGAAAGCCCAGCTGTAAGTTCCCCCAGCATGAGCCTGTAAAAACACGTCATGGCTTGGATCTCCCTGGGGGTGGTTTGAACAGAGAAAATGAACAAATGTTCTGAAATTGGCTTACAGATTGTCATCGCTAGAGGTTTTATTTCATGGAACAGATTTTAAACTTTCTTAGAAGGACTGTTTTGGAAGTGCCCGAGGGGTAGAGTTTGCAAGGTGGGTGGCCTAGCCACCAGTGAACCATTGGAGTCACTTCCCTCGGTGGATTTCTTGGCCTAAAGAAAGTTTGTGGTTTGGATTTAGGAAAGCAAATACTGTTCATGGTCACCCAGCCTATTAGAGACCAGGCTGACACTTAATGTCTGTCCCAAGAATGGTTTATGATCTGATCTCAGGAATCTTGTGGGATATATATTACCCCCTTTTTACAGATGAGAGAAGATTCCAGTAACTTACCCAAGGTAAAAACTTAACTGTTGGATGCAGGATTTGAGCCCTGATCACGCCTTTTGGAGAAAGATCATAAAACCTGAGGGCTTCTCATTTCTCTTGATCCGGTGCTTTCCTGAAGAATCCAGTAATGGGCCTTAATGCTTCCTTTTGGAAAAAATTTGGTTTATAATAAACAAGGATTTTATTTTTCAGTCTAATTTGCAGGTACCTGTTCCAGGTGGCCAAACCTGACTCTGCCAACTCCCGTGACTGGGAGGGTGGGGTCTACTGTGCATTGTCCGTCAGCCCTGCTGCCCACGCCACCACCCTAACCCACTAACCAGGGACTTTCTGGGTGGGGTGTTACCAGTCCAGCAAGCCTGGCTACTTACGACCTCCATCACTCACTGTTGACCTGAGGCTACCCGGTCTCCTTGGGGACCTCAGGGCCGGTCCTCCAGGTCTCCTGCCCCAGACCCCATATCTCCAGTCACCTCAGGCCCCGTGCTTACCCTCTCTTGCTTCCAGGTCCGAACCCGAAATAGCAACAGTACGTCCAGCTGGGAGAGGCACAGGCCCTCCCCACGTTCCACCCGAGGCCGGCAGGGCCAGGGCCGCAGTCACGTGGACGAGTCCCCCGTGGAGTTCCCGGCTACCAGGGTTGGTTCCCAGACATCCAGACCCCACCCCCCATTCTCTAATTGGTGTCGGCAAGGTCTTCCTCCCTCACTGAGTGCCATTTTCTGTGGCCAGTGCATAACCTGTTTCCTTTCTTCACACTTATCTCATTTTCAGGTTCTTGCTTTTCCTTTCTCTCCTGGGTGTTAGATAAGCTTGGTTAAGCCTGATGATTTCTTTCCTGGCCTGATCCTGGATGGAACTGTGGTGGGAACACGAGACTTACAGAGTTACCTGTTGACCAAGTACTTGCCCCACCACGGAAACAAGCCAACAAGCTTGCAGCCGCTGACTTGAAGACCTGTTTTGCCTCCCTAGTGTCTTTGTCTTAGGCTACTACCCCAGCGGTTGCAGCAACACAGCACTCCTCCTACAAGGTTGGGTGCCCAGTCGGTGCTTAAAGACACCAGTGGCCCTCTCTGAGCTTGCTTTTGGAGCATTATCGGTCATTATGACTTTGTCTTCTGGCTCTGGAAGTTTTTACTATGACTTGCTTCTACTTACTACTTAAGGCATAGTTGTTCATGGAAATCCCGTCTCAGTGGTGTCTATTCTCCTTGACTTTGTCTTTACTCCCTGTTTGCCTGGGAAGCAGTGGGGGGTCCGTTGGTCTGTGTTCACCCACCTGCTTTGCAGTGGCCCAAACTGTGCCCTTCTGCCCACAGTCCCTGAGGCGGCGGGCAGCAGCATCTGCAGGCACACCCTGGCCGTCCCCTGCCAGCCCCTACCTCACCATCGACCTCACGGATGACGATGTGGCACCCCAGAGCAGCAGTACCCCATACTCACGCCTGGCTCAGGACAGTCAGCAGGAGAGCTTGGAGGCTTCGCAGGTGGATGCAGAGGGGAGAGATTCAGATAGCTCTGAGTATCAGGTACGATGACTGAAGGTTTCCTGCCAAGGGCAGCCAAAAATGCTGGAAATAGGCAAAAAGAAAACAGTTGCCCAGAGGTTACTAATTGCTACTATGATATTTGCCACTTTATATCCTAATATTTGAAATCACTGTACACATCTTCCACATGTGGTCCTTCCTTTATCCCTCTGCCTTTCCATACGTAACTCAAGCAGTCATATTCTTGATTTTGTAAACATTTATACATGGAGATGTATGTACTGTGTAGGTATAGAAACACATGCATACAATTTTACAGACTGCCTTTTTTCACTTAGTAGGAAATTAGAGCTGCCTCACATTTTCATGCCTGAGATTGTTATTGTACATTAATTTAATTAACCAGTTGAACCTGATTACTTTCCACTCAAGCAGAGCTATAGTAAGCCTCCTTACACATATAACTTTGAAGACTGGTATAGGATCCCTTTTCATACTTAGTGTTTTATAACTTAGTATTTACATGGACATCTCCACAGTTCAAAGCAAACTTTTCATCATAGTGCTATCTGCATTTGGCCAAAAATTTTGTTGCATTTTAACAGCTTTGAAATTGCCGTTCTCAGTGCCCTATGGTTGGAATTTTCTAGTTCATTTTTTATTCTGTTCTCATCCATTGTGATCTTCCATTTCCAGATGCTAGGTGAGATGTTACGGATGAAATTTAATAACCCAGATATGACAGATTTTTCCCAGCCACTGCCCCTGATTTTGAAACAATTCTCACTCCTCTACTTTTTCATGCCCCAAATGCTGGAAAGTGGGCAGGCATTTTGAGAGTGACATCGTTTTCCAGTTGTTTGTCTGTGTGAGCAGCTATTCTGGGGTACTTGCTCTGGGCTGGAGGTTGTGGCCATCATTGGGGTGGGCAGCAGTTCCATGACCTGGGTTGGCCATGTCCTTGGAATTCATGCACCTGGGTTTTCTTCCTCCAGGATGGGAAGGAGTTTGGAATCGGGGACCTCGTGTGGGGAAAGATCAAGGGATTCTCTTGGTGGCCCGCCATGGTGGTCTCCTGGAAAGCCACCTCCAAGCGTCAGGCCATGTCTGGCATGAGATGGGTTCAGTGGTTTGGCGATGGCAAGTTCTCAGAGGTGAGTAGAGGGCAGGTAGGACTCATGTGCTCATAGACTGCCAGTTCTTTGCTTCCTCTTTTCTTTTCAGGCCCTTCTCTCTCTCTTTTTTTATAACATACATACAAAGCGAAGAACTAAAAAAATCAATAGTTTTCAAAGCACTCCTCAACAAGTAGTTATAGAACTAATTGCAGAGTCTGTCATGGGCCACCATATGATCCTCTCAGATTTTTCCTTCTAGCTGCTCCAGAATATAAGAGGCTAATGTTGTCCCTTCTCTTTTGCACTTGGTGCATGACCTTTTTATTTTTAATATTTTTATTATGAACAACTAACAAACAAATGTTCCTGACATACATTCTTGACATGGTTACAATCAATGGTTCACAATAACATCACTTAGTTTTGTATTCATCACAATGATCATTTTTTTTGAACATCTGCACCTCTCCAGCAAAAGAAAGAAAAAATGCATACATGCCATACTCCTTACCCCTCCCTCTAATTGACCAGTAATATTTCAATCTACTCAATTTATTTTAACCTTTGTTCCTCCTATTATTTATTTCTTATCCATATTTTTTACTCATCTGTCCATACTGTAGATAAAAGGAGCAACAGACACAAGGTTTTCATAATCACACAGTCACATTGCAAAAGCTATGTTATGCAATCATCTTCAAGAGACATGGCAACTGGAACACATCTCTGCAGTTTCAGGTACTTCCCTCTAGCCACTCTAATACACCTTAAATTAAAAAGGGGATAGCTATATAATGTTTAAAAATAACCTCCAGGATAACCTGAATTCTGAAATCTCTCAGCCACTGATGCTTTATTTTGTCTCATTTTTTCCTTCCCCCTTTTTTGGTTGGGAATGTTTGCTTAAATCTCTCTTTTTTTTAAAAATTTTTTTTAATTTTATTTTTTTAAATACCAAAAAACACAAAGCAAATGCAAACATTCCTATTTTGATCATTCCGTTCTACATATATAATCAGTAATTCACAATATCATCACATAGTTCCATATTTATCATCATAATCATTTCTTGGAACACTTACATCTGTTCAGAAAAAGAAATAACCCAAAGACAGAAAAAAATTTATACATACCATACCCCTTACCCTTCCCTTTCATTGATGATTAGCATTTCAAACTAAATTTATTTTACCATTTGTTCCCCCTATTATTTTTTATACCATATGTTCTACTCATCTGTTGACAAGGTAGATAAAAGGAGCATCAGACACAAGGTTTTCGCAATCCCACAGTCACATCGTGAAAGCTAGATCGTTATTCAGTCATCATCAAGAAACATGGCTACTGGAACACAGCTTTACATTTTCAGGCAGTTCCCTCCAGCCTCTCCATTACATCTTGAATAACAAGGTGATAGCTACTTAATGCGTAAGAATAATCTCCAGGATAACCTCTGGACTCCGTTTGGAATCTCTCAGCTATTGACACTTTGTCTCATATCCCTCTTTGCCCTTTTTGGTCGAGGAGGTTTTCTCAATCCCTTTATGCTGAGTCTCAGCTCATTCTAGGATTTCTGTCCCATGTTGCCAGGAAGGTCCACACCCCTGGGAGTCATGTCCCACATAGACAGGGGGAGGGTGGTGAGTTTGCTTATTGCGTTGGCTGGAGAGAGAGGCTGCATCTGAGCAGCAAAAGAGGCTCTCTTGGGGGTGACCCTTAGGCCTGATTTTAAGTAGGCTTGACCTGTCCTTTGTGGGGTTAAGTTTCATATGAACAACCCCCAAGAC
>PVIY010046230.1:0-18601 GCA_004026745.1 Myrmecophaga tridactyla | reverse complement strand
GAGGGTCAGAAAGGGATGGAATGGAAGGTGGGGATAGGAGGGAAACCGGAGGGAGTAGAGAAACTAAGGTAAATGGAGGCCTGATAAGTAGAGAGGAATTAGGATGAGAAGCAGGTACAATCGAAGTTGATTGCGAGGTTAATTGGATAAGCAATGTGGAAGACAAGCCATAGAATTTAAAAGGTATTGAAGAGTTATGGGACACTTGGGATATCTGGGGAGTTAGGGAATAGTGAATTTTCTTGGGTGGAAGTTGCTGGGATCCGTCCTTTTCCTTAGAGACTCAGGATGCGTCGTTCCTTCTCACTGTCCCTCCCACCCACCCCCCTTACAAGAACACACGCGAGCACACATACATATTTTCTTAAACATTCTCTTTTGGTGACTCTCATCTCTAGCCTGCGCAACTTTGGGAATGGGAATTCTTAAAGAGAGCTTGAAGATTGTGGAATTTTAAGGTCAAAAGACCCTAAAAATGGTCGAGGAAGGTGGAATAGACTTGAATTGCAGTAGAGGTGGAGGGAAGCGATGTGGGGAATTGGGCCTGAGAAAGAAAGATGGGGTGGAAGGGGGTGGCTCTAAATGCTGTGTGTGTGTGTGTGTGTGTGGAGTTGTTGCATAATAGGAAATGGACTGGAAGAATGCTTAGGATGTATCAGGAAATTGACTTGAAGAGTGGAGGCAGAAAATATAGAGAGCTCAAAGTAGTTAGAAACGAATGAAGATTGAGGGAGGATTGAGGAGCCCACAAGAGAAACAACAGACTGTGTGTAGGAGGGAAAATGGGGGCTGGGGGTGGAGCAGGGAGGTTTGAGTCAGAAACTGTTCTAGAGGTTCTATCAAAAATGTCTGTGACTGTTGCTTCTGCAGTGTAAACAGGAGAGACTGCCAGATGTTGGATGCTTTACTTGAGACGTTGACATCTCTTTAGGCCTGGTGTTGCATCCTTGCCATTTTGAATTGGTTCCACCTTTTACATGCTGGCTCAGATGAATGAATACCTAGTTACAAATATTTTCTTCATAAGCTGCAGTTTAATTTATCAAGAAATCATCTCACGAGAGATGATTTTTTGCCCATCATAAACCAGTATTATAGGGTCAGAGCAACTCACATTGCGCTCTAAACTTGAAGAAGGATAAGATAAAAGTGACAGGTTTTTATATAGCAGCTCCTTAATTTGAACCTCCTCTCTATAGTAATCCAGAAAGAAGAAGGGTTGTTTTGTGGTCCTTAACTGGTAGTTCTTAACTATCAGGTCAGGTATTCTCTCTGTTAGAAACCAGATAATCTTAATTTTATATTCCAAAATTTGTTTCAGCCTCTATCTCTTGGAGGTTCTGACTGGATGGACAGTTTTAGGAGTAACAAAGAAATAGTTCTTTGTCACTTAATTGGTACATCTTCATTCTGCACTATTACTTCATATAGTCCTAATACCATCTTTTTTTAGATGTCACTTTTTTTAGTTATGTTTTCTGACAGATCCTGGGGCTAGCAGTTAATGTTACTGACCATATAAATGATTTTTTTTTTCCTATTGTGTTTTCACCAGAAAGTCAATTGTTTCAGTGGTTGTTATTTTCACATGTGAATTCAAGGCATAAAAATGTCCAAGTAAAAAACTTTATTTTTAAATTTCTTCTTCCACTTCTGTTTCCTTAACACCCTCAGTTCTCAGCTTCTTTGGCAAACAATTGAAACAATTAGACTCAACTGTGTTTAAGAAAAAATTCTGTTCATAAATATACCTGAAAACATTAAGGGATTATTATGTGCTGATATGCATTGTTGTCTTTTTGTGTGTGTGTAATATCACTGTGTTCATTTAGGTTTGGCCTTGGTGAATTTAATAAGATTTTTTTCTTTTAAGGATATGTTTTTTGTTTTTGTTTTTATTATTTTTTTAATTTTTTAAAAGAAATATAACAAACAAACACAAACATTCTTAACATATGATCATTCCATTCTGCATATATAATCAGTAAAGGGATATGTTTTTTAAGAGGACACGATGTTTGATTTTATTAAGAAAAGGTTTTACCCTAAAGTATGGACTGTAGTTAATAGTAGAGTTATAAAATATTCTTTCATCAGTTATACCAAATTTCCACACTAATGCAAAGTGTTAATCATGAGGAGGCCATTCATGGGAACTTTGTATTTTCTGCATGATTTTTTCTGTAAATCTACAACTTCTCTAATAAAAATATTTTATACAAAAAAATAAAGTTTTGTTTGTGATTAGAGGAGAGTACTTTTCTGTCTGGATGGTAGCAGGAGAATTAGAACGTTGGCAGGAATAAGAGTTGGTTCATGATTTCCTAAATTATTCAAGGCTAGAAGCTAGCTTTGTAGAAACCCTACATGTGTTTGGATGTTTTACTCATCCTAAAACCAATTTATTATTCTTAAATGTTCAGATGAGTACTTAAGTTTTTATGAAACTCTGAAATCCTGAAGTCAGGGTTTTCTGGCAGTGTTGAAAATAGATATAAAATAAAAATGTCAGAGTTCAAGTGATAGGTTTACAGTTTTAGATAAGCCATTTATATCTTTTAGGGGCTCAGAATCTTTTAGCATTCAAATAGGGAAGGAGCGGTTATTTAGAAGTGTTCTCTGCTTGTATTAAACCCTTGTCTAGATTGTTTTACCATCAAGTCAGGCTTGGTCTTTTATGCTACTGACAAGTGAAGTACAGATGATAGAGCAAATCATAAGCTCTAAGAGATATTTAACATCTTTTCCTACTGGGGTAATGGCCACTGGGGGAGACAGTTATAAATGAATATCAGCTTAGCAGCAGCCACCATCATATGTTAGTCCTTACATTTTGGTTGTTAAAAGGTGATATAGTTTGCCATGTAGTCTGAGCTTTTTGGTGTGTCTAGAGGAAATTTATTTCTTCTCCTCCTTTCTCTCCAAACCTCATTATTTGGACAATTGCACCACTTAATAAAAACAGCCCTAATGAGATGCTGTTGACAGTGTGACCATCTGTCACACCAGTGTTGACAGCCTCTTTTCCTATACCTAGTTTAATTTTTTATAGTCCATCAAGAACTTGAAATTCAACTATTGAGTCCTGTTTTTACTACCATGAAGGGAGTAAGGAGTTCCTGTCTTGGAGACTTGCTTTGAAGTTAGTAGAGGGATTAGGAGGGAAATTTAGAATGCTAAAGTGAACACTGTTGCCCTGAAATAAGAGCTATGTGATTAAATCATGTGTGACTTCTCTAAGGAAAGGCACTTGAAGCCTTAAAGGATCACAAACTGCAGCTCTTTCTGCTTCAGAGCTGAACATTTCTGAAATTGTCACCCTTCACCTATACAATTTTATCATGTGCTCAAATGATTTGGCAATAACTTTCCAGCTCCTTTCCTGACTTTTTTTTTCCTTGATTGCTGAGGGAGATGCCAAAGAATACAGGATTGAGGCATTTTTGCCTGGTACCTTTATAGTGCGGCCAGCCTCATTAGTTCATGATTTTGGGGGCCTTGTTCTTCCCATCAGTACCCCAACAATAAACTGACCTGTAATCTGAGAACTTGGCATAGTAGGGGTTCTTGTTGAGTAATTTTTGTCTGTGGTTTTTGTATACGTAAAATCATTTCTATGTTGATCTTTTTCCCTTAAATTCTTCTACCCAAGTGAAAAGTGGTGTCACTTAAGCCACTTTGCTGGAGCAGTAAACTGGAATTGGACATGTAAAAGTAGAAAAGAATGTTATATAGTCAGTATCTTACCAAATCCCATTTTGCCTGACATTTTAGAAGTAGGGAGAGATTTTTTCAGTTTACTCTCTCCACAGGGAGGTGTGATCCTCTTTTCTTTTGCCCTTTATAGATTATGCAGAAAACTGTTTATGGTTTGACATCAGAATGTCCTTTTTTTTAATTGACCATTTATTTCTGCCATGGCTGCTTAAGACCAGTGTCAAGTACTCTTCTAGGTATCCAATATCTGATACTACTTGGTAATGTGTACTTACAAGTTAGCTTTGACTATCAAAATGGTATGTTTTGTTTGTTAGTTTCTGTGGGCTCTTTTGGGCTCCTATAAAACTCTTCTGATTAATACCTTTGTTCAAATATGCACTCGCCTAATAGCAATTGAATATTTTATTAGCCTGTTTTTCTTTGATAATATAATGGAAGCTAGGCTGTGAAGGTGAACAACAGAGAAAACACTGGGCCAGCGGCAGAACTGGGGAGAGGGAAGGTGGTTATTTTATCCTTTAAGCTAGTTATTTTCTTTTCTAGAATTTTGAGGTATTCTTGCTTGGCATAAAAAAAGCAACAAGAAGACCAAAATTGTCTGTTTCTCCTTCTCCCTTCTTTTACTGTGTGCATTTTCTTGACCAAAGATAACGATGTACTTCAGGAAGTATGCTATTTCCTGATAGTCTGCAGAGGAATCTCTGTCTTTCTGTGTTTTAAACCCAGCCCACTATTCAGGCTCAAAGAGAAAATATTTGGACTAATGATGTTTCCTAGAGGAAACCCCATCCTAGCCCATTTCCCCTATTTTACCTCACTTCTCCACCCTTTCCCATCAAAAGAGCATTGTTTAGTCCCTGCGTTTGTGTTGATCCTGTTTTGTTCATATCTCATGTGAGCTGTATTGGTTCTTTTATTGTTTTCTGTTTGACATGACCTTTTTTCTTTTCTCTTTTTAAACTTTGTCTCTAATCATTTTTCTTTCTTCTGTGAAATTCCAGTCTGTTTATTTGTAAAGACTGTATACACTATGCATTAGTTTGTAAACGTCTAGTTCCTGGAAAGTTTCCTTGCTGTTAGTATCTGAAGAAGCCTTTGTCAAAAAAGAGAGAGGAA
Organism: Myrmecophaga tridactyla; assembly: GCA_004026745.1. Taxonomy (NCBI): domain Eukaryota; kingdom Metazoa; phylum Chordata; class Mammalia; order Pilosa; family Myrmecophagidae; genus Myrmecophaga; species Myrmecophaga tridactyla. The sequence goes on along the minus strand of PVIY010046230.1, from coordinate 13,765 downwards.
ATCAGGTTCTGTCTAGGGATTTCATTAAATCTCATTACTTGCCTTGTATACTTAACTGAGCAATATACTTAACCCAGAATAAGCACTATCCCAGAGGTTCAGTGATTTTGATAGGGATAGGGGTGGGCTAAGGGAAGGTAAGCAAAGAAAGTTGGGAAGAGGCTTTTTTTTTTTTTTAAAGAATATGTAATTGATCAGAGTATGGTATATTAGTTTTTCTATGCAGCTTTGGTAAAGAAGTCTGGTAAACTTCAAGGTTCTCATTTAAGGAATCATTTTAAAGGAGCTTGATGGCAGAGAAGTAACTTGGCCATATATCTCATTTTCTTGGGGGTTAATTGTCTTGAAGGGCATTGTTGAGGTAGTTTGTTCTCATATGACAGTCATTAAAGTTAGGCTTTCTTTGCTGAAATAAGTACATTCTAATCTAGCAGTATTCATTACTCTTTTCAAAATAGATGGAGCTAGGTTTGGAAGTAGAATTGGGAGGCAGCAGTCTGCCCCAAATCCCAAATGCCTCTCTCTGGTCAGTGTCTGTCTTAGTCAGCGTTAGCTGTCTTAGTCAGTGTTCTCCAGGGAAACTGACCAATCTTTTAATGTGAATATTATGAGATTTATTATAGGAATTGGCTCCTATGACATTCTGTAAGGCAGGCTCCAAGGTGGGGACTCCAGTGAGATTTTGATGAATTTCCCATGAGAAGCTGGCTGGCTGGCTGGCTGAAGGAGAGATGAAAATTCTTCCTTCTATCATCCCTTCCTGTCTCTTTCAGTACAGTCTGGCAGTGGTTCTACTCATACACATTTGGCAAAAACCTTGTTGGTTTACATGTGGTTTACAGGACTCCAAACCATCAGATAGTAGAACCTTCTGCAGATCCTTCCTACATGACTGTATTTCTAATCCTGACCTTATCTGAAATGGCTGACTGGATCCATGTTCAGTTAAACCCTCACATGGAGCCCTAGTCTTGAACTCACCTTCTGGAAGCTCAGGGAGGTCCTGAAAAGATAGAGCCTGGTAGAGCCCCATTTGACCCTACTCTTAGAGCCAACTATCTGGATGGGCTGAGAATTTTCCAGTCAAATTCTGATTTCTTTGTGCTTGAGTTCAGTTCTCAGCTTATCCCTTTCTCTGTCATTTTGCTATATACTGCTGGGAGAAATCAGACTGTATCTTCCACATTAGCTTTGAAATCTCCTCAGCTAAATATCATCATTGATCTCTTTCAAGTTCTGCCTTCTATTCAACATCAGAATTCAGTTTTGCCAAGTTCTCTGCTACTTTAAAACAAGGATCTCCTTCCCTCCAGTTTTTAATTCATTATTCTTATTCATTATTTCTTTCTAAGGCCTCATCAGAAGTACCTGAATACGCTAAAGGTCCATATTTGTACCAACAGTCTCTTCATAGCAATGTAGGCTTTTTCTCTCAGACATCTCAGAATTCTTCCAGCCTCTACCCTTTACCCAATTCCAAAACTTCATACATTTTTAGATATTTGCAATAGCACACCACTTTCTGGCATCAAAAACTGTTTTAGCTTCCTCATTGCTAAAGCAAATACCATACAAGGGTTTGATGTAAACGATGGGAATTTGTCGGCTTATGGTTTTGAGGCTAGAAGTCCAAAATTAGGCGTTGTCAAGACTCTTTCTCCCAGGAGACTTGGCGTTCTGCGGCTGGCTGCTGCTGCTGATTGGTCCTTGCCTTTTCTGTCACATGACAGTGCACATGGGGGCCTCTCCTGGCTTCTACTTATCTTCCAGGTTCTCTTGAAGTTCAGCTTCTTGCTCCTTCCTCTGACTTTTTCTTTCTCTGTAACTTTTCCCTAGAAGGTCTTCAGTTACAGGATTAAGACCCAACCAAACACAGCTGGGCCACATCGTAACTGAAGTAACCTCATTAAAAGTTCCTACTCCCAAAAGTTCGCACTTACAGGAATGGACCAAATCTAAGAACGTGTTTTTCTGGGTACGCAGCTCCAAACCATCACAGTTGCTTATCCAGAAGACCTAGGTCTTTTAAAGAAATACTTGGGTTTGTTTGTTTTTCATAATGTTAACCAAAGTTTTGGTGCTAAGGGATATACCTTTGAGTCCTGAAAAAATGTGAAAGTTGCCCTTATAGAACTAGAAGCAAAAGTTTATCATCAAAAGAAAATGTAGAGCTATTTTAATTTAACCTCCTCATTTTCCTAATTAGAAAACTGAGGTTCAGAAAGATTGTTACTAATGGCAAAGATGTTGCATAAGAGCCTGTGTCTTCAGGATAAGTCTTTGCAAACTGTGGTACATTCCTTACTCTCAGTTGAAGTGACCCTAGGACTGACTGGTAGGACAAACTGCTTTCCAGCTTTTTCTTCTAGGAGCATCCTTTGCCTTTCTGACTTTATCTTAGAAGATCCTTAGGAAAAATTGACACATGCTAGGGAAGAAAAATTAGCTTTTCTCTGTAATGTGGCTTTGTTTTCTGAACTTGCTTGATTCAGTCATTATTGAAGATACAGTGATTGTACAATTTTTTTGTTTTTCTTTAAAATGTTCATCATGGTAACATATACAATATAACATTTCCCATTTTAACCACTTTCGGTACTCTCTCTCTCTCTCTTTTTTAACTATCTCTTTAGAACTGTATGCTCAGAAATACTTCTTAGGAGGCAGACTGACATTTCAGACACATTTCTGAGTATTTTCACTTAGAGAACATATGGTGCCTCCCACCTGCAGGGGTATAGTTAGAATGGCTTTCAATATTCTAGTTAACTAGGACCAGAGAGATTGCTTCACATGGTGCTGCAACAAATGAGTAATTGTGTTTTTATTTTGTGGGGGGTTTTGTTTTGCTTATTTTTCTTTTAAAATCTCTGGCTCTCAATCTTATCAGCCAACCAAGAAACCTCTGAGAGCATTTTGCTTCTAAGAAGTGTGCTTATCTGTTTGTGATCTATATAGGAATTATTGGCACATTACATAGCAGTTTTGATAGATCATTTTTGAGCTGGGTCTCTGGGATTGCTTCTTCTATGACCTGTTCAGGCAAAACTCGAGTTGTCTGAGGAATGCTTATCCGGTTAGCCTCTAGTGTCTCCAAATTATATGTGTACTTCAAACACTGAAGTCAGTCACACACTGCCTCTTAGTTTCTCATGTGGTAGATGATGTCATCCTGTCTCCGACAGAAATGCTCTGCTCTGAAATTGCAGGGAGAGGCTCTGGTATTAAGGCTGGTTCTGTTTTCTTCACACACTTGGGGGAGAAAATCCTCTAATTTCAGAGCTGTTTACTGTCTAAAATACCTTTTAAGGCCCAACTCATTTCTCTCTCTGAAGTTTGCTTTTCACGCTTCTCAGAATTATACTGATAAATTTTCTATTCTTCATGATTTCCTTTTTCTCAATAGTGACTGTTAGTCTCTTGAGGCTCAGATTTACAGAGAGTCACAGTGGTGCTTTGCCAAGTGACCAGAAACTATCCCCTCTAGTACTGTTTTACTACAAACACAATCCAGAGTGGGACCAAGCCAAAAATGGAATGCCTCCTTAACACTGGTACTGAATTAATTACTCAGAATTAATACAAGCTGTGGCTCAGTGTTACACTCAAGTTTGTATTTTAGGCAAGAATTGACTGGCCTGTGTTCAGTTTGGCACTTGACTTGGCTGGTTCATTTGTTCTAAAATTATTTTAGTAACATTGAAGGTTTCCTGGCTTATTTTCAGAATTTAGAAGCTAGGTCTTATTTTATTTTTCTGGAGATAATGTTGAAATTAGGTGGCCCTGTTTTATAGGAGAATATTGATATTATGAGGGATATGAAAGGTACATCTTTTTTTCAGAGAACCTCTTATCACTGTGCTGTTTTAGCTTTGTTTCTGGTTGTATAAGCATCTCAAAGTAATATGTAGTTGAGAAAGAGGGTGTGAGTGGATAGGAATCATGCTTATTTATTTCTAGCTTGGGATTGTCAGAGGCATTATGGGCATTTTCTTTTCACATTTTCCCTTCTAGCCTTTCTTTGCAATCATGAGTTTGAGTTAAAAGTGATGGGGTGGGATTGATGGCAGACTGTATGTATGGGACTACTGAGTGTGGTTATTGGGGGAAAAATGGATTATGATGCAAAGAGAATGACAATAAACCATCCCTGCATTTCTATTTTCTTTCCTTTTTTTTTTAAATTAGAGAAGTTGTGGGTTTACGGAAGAATCATGCATAAAATAATAAAATACATCAAAGGTCATGGTAGAATTATGCATAGAAGATGGGACTTAACAAACGAATATGAATGCTGAATCATTAAATTGATACCTCTTTTAGTCTTCAGTATTTTAGAGCAGCTAGAAGTAAAAACCTGAGATTGTGAAATTGTAACCCATGTCAAAGTCTGAACTATGTTCTACAACTAATCATGGTGCTGTGCTTTGAAATTTATAGTTTTTTTGTATATATGTTATTGTTCTCAAAAAATGAAGGAAAAAAAGTCAATTGTGATGATAAAAAAGTGTTTAAGCCCTCTAGCCTCCTATATTCTGGAGCAACAAGAGGGAAGAATATCAGAGGATTGTATGGTAGCCCATGACAAACTCTGGGATCTGTCCTGTAACCACTTATTGAAGAGTACTTTGAAAACTATTGCTTTTTTATTTCTTTGCTTTGTATATATGTTATACTATGCAATTAAAAAAGTTAAAAAAAAATACAGGTTCCCTATTATGAATACTTTGCATTAGCATGGCACATTTGTTACAATTGATGAAAGCACATTTTTATAAGTGTACTATTATTTATAGTCCAACGTTTACCTTAAAGGTCACCCTTCATGTTGTACAGTCCCATGTTTATTTTAAATTTTTATTTTAGTAACATATATACAATCTAAAATTTCCCCTTTTAACCACATTCAAATATATAATTCAGTGCTGTTAATTACATTTGCCATATTGTTCATCACCACCATCCATTACTAAAATTTTCCCAATATCCTGTATAGAAACTCTATACAATTGAAGCATTATTTTGTACAATTTAAGCGTTTATTTTAATTGTTCTTTTATTTCTTTATTTGTTAAATTTTCTCTGTAATATACACATTGAAAATATTAGAAACTTATATAGATAGAAAAAATAGAAACTTAAAGTTACAAAAATAAAAATCAGTCTGAGTGGGTGCAGAGGTAGTTCATTGGTAGAATTCTCGCCTGCCATGTGGGAGACCTGGGTTCGATTACCGGCCCATGCACTTCCCAAAAAACAAACAAGCAAGTAAAGAAAGGAAAAAAAACAAAAAAATTCAACAAATTGTGCTGCAATAACAGGATACTCATATGGAAAAAGAATAAAATGTGACCCAAGCCCTAAAGCATACAAAACAAAACAAAATCATTCTAATCCCACTCTTCCAAAGGTAGATTAACATCTTGATATAATATCTTTTGGTCCTTTTCTATGTTGTTCTAGTTTGTTAGCTGCCAGAATGCAATATACCAGAAACAGAATGGCTTTTTAAAGGGAAATTTAGTAAGTTGCTAGTTTACAGTTCTAAGACCGAGAAAATGTCCCAATTAAAACAAGTCTATAGAAATGTCCGATTAAAGGCATCCAGATAAAGATAACTTGGTTCAGGAAGGCTGATGAAGTTCAGGGTTTCTCTCTTAAATGAGAAGGCACATGGCGAATACAGTTAAGGTTTCTCTCTCGGCTGGAAGGGCACGTGGTGAACAGTGTGTCATCTGCTAGTTTTCTCTCCTGGCTTCCTGTTTGATGAAGCTCCCCGGGAGGCGTTTTCCTTCTTCATCTCCAAAGGTTACTGGCTGGTGGACTCTGCTTCATGGTGCTACAGCATTCTCTGCTCTTTCCAAATCTCTCTCCTCCAAAATGTTTCCTCTTTTATAGGATTCCAATAAACTAATCAAGATCCACCCAAGTGGGTGGGGACATGCCTCCACCTAATCCAGTTTAACAACCACTATTTTTTTTTAATTTAATTTAATTTTTTTAAATACAAAAAACGCAGACATTTCTATTTTGATCATTCTGTTCTACATATATAATCAGTAATTCACAGTATCATTACATAGTTGCATATTCAGCATCATGATCATTTCTGGGAACATTTGCATCTATTCAGAAAAAAAAATAAAACGAAAACAGAAGAAAAAAAATTATACCTACTATACCCCTTACCCGTCCCTTTCATTGATGACTGGCATTTGAAACTAAATTTATTTTAACATTTGTTCCCCCTATTATTTATTTTTATTCCATTTGTTCTACTCGTCTAACAACCACGCTTGATTAAATCACACATCCAAGGAGATGGTCTAATTACAGTTTCAAACGTACAATACTGAATAGGGATTAGAAGAAACAGCTGCCTTTACAAAATGGGATTAGGATTAAAACAGGGCTTTTCTAGGGTATGTACATCCTTTCAAACCAGCACGTATGTGTATAAATATATGTAAATTTATAGATAAATGTTCCATAAAATGACATTATACTATATGTCTTCGACCTTTTCCATTCAACAGTTTCTGTGATATCCTATCCAAAAATATACATAAAAATAATGGTTATATATATTCCATTTTATGACTGTGCCATAATTTGTGTTACCAATCCTCTATTTGTTTAGGTTCTTTCTAACTGTAGCTACTATATACAGTGCTGCAGTAAACATCCTTGGGTATACATTTTTGTCTACCTGACCTATTATTTCCTCAGTATAAATTCCTAGAAGTGTGGACTACTAGCTCAAATTGCGTGTATTTATTTTTAACTTCTTTTTTAATTGTGAAATATAGCATATATACAAAAAGGCAATAAATTTCCAAGTACATTTTAACAAATAGTTATAGAACAGATTTTAAAGTTTGGTATTGTTTGCAGTTCCATGACTTTTTGTTTTCTCCTCTAGCTGTTGCAAGACAGAAATATCAATAAAATGAAACAGTAGTCATACTCATTTGTTAAATCCTATCTTTTCTGTTATACTCCTCTTTAAATAACATATATACATAAAAGCAATAAATTTCAAAGTACATTGCAACAAATTAGTTGTAGAACAGATTTCAGAGTTTGGTATGGATTACAATTCTACAATTTTAGGTTTTTATTTCTAGCTGTTCTAAGGTACTGGAGGCTAAAAGAAATGTCAGTATAATGATTCAGCACCCATACTCATTTGTTAAACCCAACATTCTCTGTATAACTCCACCATCACCTTTGCTCTTTCTCCTACTCTTTAGGGGTATTTGAGCTATGCCCATTCTTACTTTTTCATGTTAATCCAATTCCTTTTTAATACTGGAAAGTATTCCATAGTATGGATAAACTGCAGTTTGTTTGACTGTTTAACCACGGAAGAGCATTTGATTAGTTCTCAGATTTTGGTTATTACAGTAAAGCTGCTAGGAACATTTGTGTACAAGTTCCTGCATAATAATAAGTCTTCATTTCTCTGGAAGCATGCATTGATTTTTAAGGTTTTTTTCTAGATATTGCCAACTTGTCCTTCAAGAGTACAGGGCCCTCAACTAAAATATATGTGTGTTCCTTTTTTTTTAGTTGTGAAAAATAGCATATATACAAAAAAGCAATACATTTCAAAGCACACTGCAACAATTAGTTGTAGAACAGATTTCAGAGTTTCATATGGGTTGCAATTCCATAATTTTAGGTTTTTACTTCTAGCTGTTCCAAAATACTGGAGACTAAAAGAAATATCAATATAGTGATTCAGCAATCATGCCCACTTATTAAATCCTATCCTCTCTGTTATTAACCCCACCTTCTCCGTTGATTTTTCTCCCTGTCGTTGTTAGTATTTTGCCTATGCCCAGTCTAACGTTTTTTCATGTTGGAAAGGGCTGTCGATAATACAGGATAAGGGGATGGATCTAGTTGATGTACCTTCCTTTTTTGAAAGGATGGAAGCCTGCATGTGAAGAAACCTTATGCCTGAAAATTTTTGCCAATCTGAAATCACTCTAAGGTGAAATGGTTTGGGATCCAAGTTTTGTGACCACTTCTAGATCATTTCTGCCAGAGTTTTTCTCCTTTTCCCATTTTTGGACATTTGCCCAAAACTGCAAAAAGTCATCTCACATTTGACAGTATGATTTTGAGGATCAGGCCAGATCCTGTTCATATTTTTAAACTTTAGAGTTTTTATTTTCTTTTTAATGTGCTTATTCTACTGAAAGCAGTTAGTAGCCCCAAAAGTAAGTATAACTTTCTGTCTTTCCTCATTTAGGTTTCAACTTTTTATGCTGTGGGGTCAGCCATCAGAGAGGTAGAAATGATGTGTGTTTTGTGCCCAAGAATGCCTGAGCTTCTCCCAGAAACTAGCAGCTAGCTCCTCTTCCGTAACAGTTGCAAACTTTTTATAGTGATAATGCATGCAGTCTTCTGCTGGGGAGGCCGTGGATGTTGTACAAGTGTTATTTGACTATACTTCTCGTATCCTGACCTCTCCTTCCCCCCAAAAAAGCTGTCTTAACATAAAAGTATCTTTTCTCATAGTTCCCCATTATAAATTGACTGCCTTTTGTCTCCCTCAGAAGCTTACCATAACTTAGTTCCTTTTGTTTCAGTAAAGTATTCTCAGCCCTTTTCCTTTTCCCATCTTGCTGTACCTCATTTCCCCTAATCCTTCCTATACTATAGATGAGGTTTCATTATTCACAATAATGATAATAATTGCCATTATTTATAGAGTATTTATAATATAAGTACTCTACTTGATTTTTCTCATTTAATTCTCTTAACAACCGTGAGATTCATGTTGCTGTTTCCACATTTTAAAAATGAGGTAACCAAGGCTAGAGAAATTTTAACCAATTTGCCAAGGTTACCTAGTTAGTAAATGATGGATCCGGTATTCAAACTGATGTGAGAGTCCATATGCCTACCCATTATGCTCTTATTGCTCACCTCACTAATCTGAAAGTCTGTGTATGAACTAACTTGGTTTTAAACCAGATTAAATATTTGTTGCTGAAATGATACTACTGGAACCAGGGGTCCTTGGTGAAGGAAAGGATAGTACAGAAGGGAATGTCTAACCTTTAAACAAAAATCTTAGCTACATTGTCCATAGGATGTGGGTTATTGACCATTCTTTGAGATAATATTTTATAATTTAATGTGGACTTATTTCAAGGATTGATAACTGATTCTGTGATCAGTACCAAGATCCCTAAAACACAACAAACAAAAGAATTTGCCTATCAGAAGTGTTCATTTTATCCAACAAATTCAATAGTTACAAACCTTATGCTTTTAATCAGAGCAAGTCATAGTCCCACATACACCAAAATAAAAAGTCAAATCTGAGATCAGTGGAATTAGCGATCAATGAACTTTTTTTCTTTATACTTTTCTTATTACAGAGACAAAACAGTACTTTATACTACTAAGGAGGACCTAAACATTTGTAAAACTGTGTAACTACTCTTGCAAATATCAGATTTGAAAGACAGTTTTTGCTTCCCTAGAATACTTATATTTTCTAATGCAGAACAAGGGTAGCTTCACTTAAAGAAGTGAAAGGTACCTTTCTGCTCTTTTTACCGGTGACACTGATGACTGCTGCCAGAGTTTCCTTTTCATTGATTACATTGAGAGGAACTGAAAGAGAAGGACTGTGATCTTAATCCTTTGTTAATGAAAATGAAAAAATAGATTTCCTTGACTCTTGGGAAGAAAGGGATACCTCAAGGGAAGAAAATATGTGTTTGTTTTGTTCATTAGTAATTCTGAGATTAATTTGGTTCATTAGAACATTTTAGTTCCCTTGGTTTTTTTTTTTTGTTTCACCCATACTCTAAGTGGCCAGGAACAGACACAGACTTTACAGTGACTATATGGATACTTTATTTAAATATGCCTATGATTAAGCTAACTAAGAGATCCATTGTTGGTGGTTCGAAGTATATTGTTTGTTTTCTTAAACAAAAAATATGTAAAAAAAAAAAAATAAAGTAAAAAACTTTAAAACAAAAGAGGAAAGAAAGATGAACTCTCAGGGTTAGGAATGTGGATTTCAATTCTGGCTCTGTCATTACCTTTGCTCTGTGATTTTGAGCATATCCTTTTTCCTCTGTGCTCCTATTTATTAAAAAAGAGGATTAGACTAAAAAGCTCAAAGGCTCTTTCTGAATGATTCTTTCTACTATAAATGATGTTGATTTGTCACCTTGAAAATGGGCAGGTGCCTTCCTTTGACCATGAAGGAGCTAAGTTCTCAGTTTGGTCTATTTAAAAATCACCTTTCATTAATAGCCATAGATTTCAGTCAGGCTGAGTAGGACCTGGCCAGAATTTAAATTAAAAAAAAAAAGAAAGAAAATTCCCAAAATAAATGCTCCCTTGCTCCATTAGATGTTTTGTATTCTGTCTTTTTTCTGCAGGGGCACTGGGTCTCTTAATTGTCATTATTGGCTATTACTGACCCATTCCAGAATAGGTTATTTGAACCATTATTGTTTGTTTTCAGATGCAGCCTGTTTGTCTTGGCTTTATTTTTTTTGCTTTTAATAAAGCCAAATTAGTTATTTAGAATGTTTCTTGATCTAGGGCCTATTAATAAAGTAGGAGTCCCATAGTCATGAAGGAAACAAACACTGTGCATGCGAATTGGGAAGTTTATGGAATATAAAAACAATTTCACCATTAGAACTTAAACCTTGAAGCTTACTTTTCCATGAGAAAACCTTTCAGAAAGAAACCAGCTCAGAAAAAGTTTAATTATATAGACTTGTTTTCTTTTCTTCTGTTTTTGTTTGTTTGTTTTATTATGAAATTTTTCAGATACACACAGAGTAGAGAGAACCTCTATGTACCATTATCTGGCTTTAGCAGCAACACCCTGCCAACCTTGTTGTATCTGCATTTCCCTATTCTCCCACCGCCATTCTCTGGAATATCCTAAAGCAGGCTAATACTCACATTATTCCATCCATAAATACTTCAGAATTTATTTCTACAATGTTTCAATTTGCTAAAGCCACTCATATGCAGTGTACCAGAAATGGACTGGCTTTTAATAGTGGGGATTTATTAGCTTACAAGTTACAATTCTGAGGCTGTCATGATGTCCAAATTAAGGCATCAACAGGAGGATACCTTCTCTGAAGAAAGGCTGTCAGCATCTGGGATACCTCTGTTACATGGGAAGACACATAGCTAGCATCTGCTGATTCTCTCCTGGGTTTCATTGCTTTCAGCTTCTGGCTTCAGTGGCTCACTCAGCTTCTGTTGTTGTGTCCTTGTCTTTTCAGCTTCTCTGGGGGTTTTTCTCTTCAGACTTCTCAGATTGTTTCTCTCCAAGCTCTCTGGGCTTTTACTGTCTTTTATCTTCTCTATAAAGAACTCCAGTAAAAGGATTAATACTCGCCTTGAATGGGGTGGGTCATATCTCAGTTGAAATAACCTAACCAGAATGTCCCACCTACAACAGGTCTGTACCTACAGGAATGGATTAAAAGAACATGGCCTTTTCTGGAGTGCATAACAGCTTCAAACCACTACATAAGGATAAGGACTTTTTTTTTTTTTTTTTTTTAGGGAATGGGCATTATAACCACAGTAGCATTGTGTCACATTAAAAGAGTTGACAATAATTATTTAATTTCTTCTTTTAAGATTCCTGCATCAGAAATGTCTTTTTATAGTTTTTTTCCTTTAGTCAGGATCCAAACAAATTTCATACATTATATTGGTGGATATGTCCCTTAAGGCCTAATTAAAATAGTTCCCCCTCCATGTAGTATTGTCTTGAAGGTAAATGAGATATATTTAAAAGTTTTTAAAGTGTTATGTAAATATAAAGGGTGCACGGTTGGTTTAGTGGTAGAATTCTTGTCTGCCATCTGGGAGACGGGTTCAGTTCCCTGCCCATGCACCCCCCCCCCCAATAAAAAACAATTGTTGGGTCAGAGGAGAAAAATTAACTTTCTAAAAATGTATGAGTTATAGTTTGGTGTTATAGTCAACATTAAGGAGAAATAGGAGAATGTGTAGATTTTTGTCCAAGTGATGGAGAAAAAAAGGAGAAATAATTCAGCATTGAACTGGTACTGAGATGTATTAAAATTGAACAATGAATAGAAGCTGGATTAGGATCTTCTCTACAGCATTTATAGCTAAGATATCAGCCCATATAGTGGATTTGATGATACCTATCCTTGGTTAATGTGCCATCCTCTCTTATAGCATATGCCACATATCCTAATATGGACCAGTAATAATAGTGGGTATTTTAATAATGATTGTCATCGTCAGCTTCATGTGTCAACTTGACCAAATGGTGGTACCTGTTTGTCTAGTTGGGCAAGTGCTGGCCTGTCTGTTGCAATGAGGACATGTCATAGAATTAGATCATGATCACATCGGCTGCATCCACAGCTGATTCCATTTGTAATCAGCCAAGGGGAATGTCTTCTGCAATGAGTGATGCTCAGTCTAATCACTGGAAGCCTTTTAAGGAGGGTTCAGAAGAGACAGGCTCTCTTCCTGCTTTGGCTGGCAAGCCTCTCCTGTGGAGTTCATCCGGACCGTCCATCGGAATCGTCGGCTTCATAGCCTGCCCTGCGGGTTTTGGACTCTGCATTCCCATGATCACATGAGACATTTTATAAATTTTATTTTTGTGAGTGTTCCCTGTTGATTCTGTTTCTCTAGAGAACCCTAACTAATGCAATGATGCTTTAGAGTTTTGACTTGGATGGGGAGAGACAAGTCTTAAAACACTCAGCAAAAAGATTTTCCCCTGAGGAAGAGTAAATTTTAATATTGAAATTCTGCCCCATACTCAGTTTCCCCACCCACCTGAAAAGAGGAAAATATTCTTCAGAGAATTTTTTTTTTAAATATATATGAGGAGGCTTATTATAGGAAGTGGTTCATGTGATGGTTTGGCAAGTCCAAATTCCATAGGGCAGGTAGCAACAGGAACTCTGGTGAAGTTTTCAGTAAATTCCCCCAGGAGAAGTTTGGTCGCTGAAGTAGAGGTGGAAATTCTTCTTCCGGACTGCTGAAATTGTCAGTTCTACCTTTAAAGACTTCATCTGATTAGAAGAGACCTCTCTCATTCCTGAAGGCAATCTCCTTTGTTGATTATGGATGTAACAAGCCATGGATGTGCTCAACTGACCGGTGGTTCAAATCCATACAATATCCTCTCAGAAACGATGAGGCCAGTGCTCACTTGACCAAACAACTAGACACTAGAACTTAGCCAAGTTGACATATAAACTTAAGCATCACAGATCCCTAGCAGTGATAGCCCAAAGGCTTATTCACAGTAAGACAAAGCAAAAGTGTGACATCTGCACGTCTTCACCCATTTGGGTGGGTCTTGAGAAGTTTCTGGAGTCCTGTAAAAGAGGAAACATTTTGGAGAATGAAAGAGATTCAGAGAGAGCAGAGCAGAACAACATAGCTATGAGAAGCAAAGTCCACCAGCCAGCGACCTTTGGAGGTGAAGAAGGAAAATGTCTCCCGGGGAGCTTCATGAAACAGGAACCAGGAGAAGAAGCTAGCAGATGACACCGTGTTCGCCATGTGCCCTTCCAGATGAGAGAGGAACCCCGACCATGTTCACCATGTGCCTTTCTAGATGAGAGAGAAACTCTGACTGTTCGCCATGTGCCTTCTCACTTAAGAGAGAAATCCTGAACTTCATTGGCCTTCTAGAACCAAGGATCTTTCCCTGGGTGCCTTAAATTGTACATTTCTATAGACTTGGTTTTTTTGT
>PVIY010046229.1:0-18594 GCA_004026745.1 Myrmecophaga tridactyla | reverse complement strand
CCACAGCCATGGGCTGCAGGGAGGACATGGAGAACTCTTGCCATCTCCATGCTGCCTCCAGGCCACTTCCCCCGCGGCGAATGACCCTCTGGACGAGCTCCGGCTTTAAGGTAAAGTCCCCCACCAGAATAACTTTAGTAAATCTCAGAGCACAAGCAGTCAGTGTATTCAAACATTTCCCCAAAATGCACACAACATATTTCCAAAGATGCACTGTCCCCAGATTCTATATTTTTGCCCTTTGAAATCACAGTCAGTTGAAAACAAGACAGAGGCAGATTTGCACAAAAGTCTGCAAACATGTCATTTTGTTTTACGCCAATACCCACCCCTCTATGCCCTGTGCAAACAGGTCATTTTTTTCTAAATAAACTAAAAATACAGAAATGCAGGTTCAAAAATACATGCACAAATGTGTACCTGCATGTGCATATATGGATACAGACACACATTTCTGTAGTTTATTCAGCTCATGGTGTTGATTTATGTCCTGGGGCCTAAGGCGGACCTGAGCATTTGGGACAGGCTGTGGCTGCTTCCTGTAGAGGCTGGGAAGAGAGTTCTGGAAGCCCTTTGGAGGCTGGCATTGGTGATGACGGTTAAAGTTGCCTGTAAACAGATTGAAAACACAAACAAGTAAAGACAAAAATCCACCGGTCCGTAAAACGGTACCACCCACAAGATCTTGGTTACATCTGCTTAGCAGAGGCCATGAGCTCACTGGGAAGCCAACGCCGGCCACCCATCATGCACGTCCTGTTAGAAGCCAGCTTTTCCCAATAGGCTTTTGGCGCTGATGAGGAAATGCATTTTCCTTTGGTACACTTTGTGAAACGGTGAGCAGATTTTGTCCTCATTGCAAAAATAAAACCCAGATAGGGCCGAGCTCTCGGCTACATCTCCCTTGGCAGGTTGGCTGCCAAGTTTGAGCCAGGCCATAGCAACCGTGGCAACCGTGGGACATTTTGTGGCCTGAGTTTCGCTCTCACCCTGGAGCCATGCCCACTGAGGTTCCAGTCTGCAGGAAAGGTCAGGGCACCCAGGCACCCAGAGGCAGGCCCACTATCTCCGAAGGGCTGGATTAAATGACACAGTGAAGGAAAGAGCCCTGTGTCCTGGAGACATGGGGTCAGTCCTCGGGTGTCATTTCCTCCCCTTGGTGACAGGGGCAGACACGGCCATGCATGCAGCACACACAATTCTGCCTTCCCGAACACGGTGACTTCTCAAAGAGGCACAAGTTTGGTCCCCGGAGCAGGTGCTTTAGAAATCGGACCTTCTTCTTGTATAGCTCAGGGGAACGCAGCCTACGGATTTCATATTCCCAGCCAAATCATCCAAGTCGAACACATGCAAACAGAATTCAAACAAACGCACAGGTGCAAAATCTCTGATACCCCACTTTCAGTGAGAAGCTGACAGATGTCTTCTACTTGGAGGGCTCTTTATTTCCACAGAAAATTTGCTGGGCATCTTACGTACTCTGGAGTCCATGCGGAAATGCACCTCAGAATGAGCCAGAGCGTGTTCCTCAGAACAGATTAGGTTTGTCCTCCATGCAAACTTTCTGCACAGAAGGCAAAAGAGATGGAACATTATCCATCTCACAGGCAAAGAAAAGATTTCCACTGTCCGAGATTGTGTCCCCAGCTCTGAGCCCTCATGTGTGGGTGATAAACGCGGAGGAATAAATAAACGGGTTCCTCTATGAGATGGATGGACAGACGGACTTAGAAGGTACTGAGCCACACATCACTCTTTTCTCCACTTCAGCAAACTGTGGGGCAGACGCCATGCACACATGTGCAGACAGGAGGCTGCGGCTTCGACACCTGCACGCCTGAATAACGCACAGCGCTTCAGGGCTTCACAAGGCGGGCAACGGGCTGGCGGAGCCTTGCTCGCCATTATTTGGGGTTCCTGTAGGTTCCTGCAGGTGCTTGATCTGTGCTAAACAGCAACTATCCCCTTAACTCCATTTTCGTGGGTTTTGCTTCAACGCTCTATTTTTATGACTAATTTATTTATTAATGGATGACTTCATTTTTCAGATGGGAGCCCTCCTGTGGCGAAAATTACCCCTGTAAGGCGGCAGCACATGGCTTGCCCTGAGGCCTCCTGGCTTCCTCAGAGGTGAGACATTGAAGTGCTGTCTTTGGGTACATTGTTTTAGAGATTCCTTTTTTTTTTCCTTTGAGCATTTCACCGTGATTCACTCCGCTGTCTCATTGTGGTTAAATTTGCCAACCTTCTAGACATATTTCAAGTCTACCCGGTATAGAAAAACGGAGCACATTCTGGATGGATATCCCAGGGTAGCGATTTTGCATCTGTATATGGCTTTCTATAAAGGCACACTTTGCTTGACTTTCACAGGACAAAAAATATATATATGTATATACCATTCGTTGGGTAAATCTAAGCTTCCGAAGCCAAAGTTATTTGCTCAACTGGGAATGTTCATGGAAATACAACTCATTTGACAAGTGCATTTTTAAACACAAATCATCTCGACTGCAGCCATATATGCCTTATTTTGAAAGCTCCTTGGCCATATTCCTCTATATGTAATGTGCCATATTCCTCTATATGTAATATGCCATATTCCTCTATATGTAATATGCATGCTTTTCCTCTGGGTTCGCTGCCTTATGGAAAACAATAGTGTCAATAGTTAAGTCCCATTGCTATTTTTAATAGAAAAAAATGCATAGATTTCAAACGTTATCCTACTGCATCTTATTTCACATACAGGATTAGTTATCTTTTTGCAGCCAGGAATTCCAGGCCGAAGATGACTGCTCATTGAGAGGATGAAGCACCTTTCCCAATGCCGACAGCCTCTCCTGAATGTCTGACCTGGTTTGAGGAGGGTGTTTTGGACAATAAGCGAGTGAACTGATCAGTGGGAAAAGGAGAGATGGTCAGAAGGCGCACGTGGACACTTGAAAATCAGAGCCACCCTTAGGGCAGCCAAGGGGACCCTGTCGGCAACGTTCTCGAATGCCGTCCCTCGGCTGCAGGAGAGGAGACACATACGAATGTACGTATCGTGCGCGAGGAGACACACACACATATTTTATTTATGTCCTCTAATTGCTACAACATGCTGGCCCATACGGTCCAAATGAATACTTCGTTGAGAACAGTGACAAAACTGATCAAATGGGGCATTTTCCGCCCAGCTTGGAGAGCCACTGGCAGGTGGGGAGTAGAGGAGGAGCAGGGTCGGGGACTGGCCTCAAAATCACCCCCAGCGCCCAAGGGACGCCGTGGGGGGTAGGCAGCCGCCACTCAGGTGTGTTCTCACTGCCCCTCATCGCACGGCTCATTTCCTCGCTGCCCGGGAAGAGCTGGGAGCATCAGCCTTTGGGTTAATTATAATTGGAGCATCCTCTAATTAGGGGAAGCGTCAGCTGACTCTAATCATTATCACTAGGGCAGCGCTGACTAACTGATATCTGCGGCACATAGGACTTTGGATTACAAGGCACGCGGTTTAACAAAACAAACTGGACTGGCCTGGGAACGCGAGCCACCATGTCCGGGGCGTCGGTGGGTGCAAAATCAAGGCGTAGCACAGAGCTTTCGTGGTTGGGAGCCAGCCCTCAAATGAGAACGGGCATTTCATAACCTCACCCTCTGCCCCTGCCACCAGCTCGTGCTGTGTGCAGGCCCAGGTCTGAGTTACCACACAGAGCCCTCCTGGGGAAACTGAGGCTTCTGGAAAACTCTCAGGGTTGGCAAAGCAATGAAGCTCATGTTTTGTTTTTGCAGCATTTTTTTTTTTGATGGCCAGTAGCTATGTAACCACTGCTCTGACTCTGCAATTCCCAGAAAACAACTATTAAACACGCTATCTAAGTGTGAGCTAAATTTCCAGCTTCTCATTCACCGGTATTTGACAGTCTCTTTCATCTTTACTATGTTTGGTGTGAAAACATGTTGAATTTGGGAAGATGAAAAAAAGTAGTTTAGCACCAGGACAAGCTCCACATTCTCCTGCCCCAAAGAAAAGAGAGTGGGGTGGGGGTGGGGGGGCGGCTGGGGTGGATGAGTGTAGGATTTATTAGCAACTGCGATTGGGAGTCATTAAAAAAAACACTAATATTTAAGTTGGTTTTCTTTTTGTCTTTTTTTTTTAATACTTAGTTTTATAACTTTAAAAAGACAATTTCTACTAAGGTATGCATCATCCATTGTTGGATATTTTACTCCACTTATCCATACCTTACCCCATCACCACTTTATGTTACATTTCAGCAACTCTTGTTCATTCAATTCATATCTACCAGGTGCACTCTCCATGGGGGCTCGGGGGTGCCAAGGCAGTGAGGCAGACCCCGTGCCACCCTCACGGAGCCCATTGCCTAGAGGAGATGAGTGGGCAGTGCCAGCCACGGCCTCGGGATGCAGGAAGCCTCGGGATGCAGGGAATCGCGGCTCCAGGGGAGCACGAGGAGCTGGGTACATGGAGCACGTCCCCCTGAAGAAGAGCTCTTTAAGCCGAACCCTAAGGGAGCAGCAGCTAGCCTGGGGGGGAGAGGGGGGAGGGCCAGAGGAGGGTGTCCTGGGGTGAACCCCAACTCAAATGCCTGCGCTGATCTCTCCCCCAAACTCTGCAAGTTAAAAACCATAATATTACTTGACACATCCTAATGGAAACACGAAGCTCAGTTTGTACAAAACAAGTCACTGGGCTTTGTCCCCATGCCAGCCCCATCCAGCTGACGCCTGGGGGAAGCCCTTTCCTTCGCTGCCCCCCAGCCCATCAGCAAGACCTTCCAGTACCCGTGCCCCCCAGCCCCCCTTCCTCTCCTCCAGGCGCCCGCTGCGTCCACATCCTGGCCCCGCTCACCCGTGCCGCTGCCTCATCACTGCCCCCGAGCACCGAGATTATCCTTGGAAAATGTCAGTGCGATGGGACGTCATGCATTTGCCAACTGTGCAACCTGCAGAGCGAGTCTCCACGTAAGGTGCAGACAGGACACCAAGCACCTGTCCATATTACTCCACCAGCTCAGCCAAAGGAGCCACCCGGAAGCAGCACTCAGGCGGCAGTAATGGGGAAAGCTGTGGGGAGCGAGAGGCAGGGAGCTCTGTATACCCTGGGCAATTTTTCTGTAAACTTAAAACTCTCTAAGAGTAATTTAGTAATTAATTATTAAATATTTCAAAATCGTCATCAGTTCCTACAACTGCTCTGATTAAATCACCCATTGGCCTCCCACCATGCCCACGCTGGAATCTGGGCCCCTGACTGTGGCCAGAGGGCACCACCTCATTTGTCCCCCTGCGGCTGCCCCTCCTGCCCCTCACTCCCCACGCCAGGCCTCGGCTGGGCTCTTCCCTCTCTGGCAATGCTCTCTCTCCAGTTCCTTGCATGGCTCCTACTGGTCCTTTGGGTCTCTCTGCAAATAAATACCAGCTTCCCAGAGAAGCCTCCTGCCCCCAGCTTGGGTGTCCACCCACCAAGCCACATTGCAGAGCCTGCTCTGTGCGCTTCGCTCTTCTCTGCTTCCTGCCCTGGGGAGTGGGGTCCAGGAGGCGGGGACAAGTCCAGATGGGGTCCTTACAGAGTGTCTGAGGAATAGATGCTCGGAGGGCGCGTGCCGCGTTGCAGTTCTGGCATCCACGTGGCTGGGTGGGCAGGGAAGACGACGAGAGGGGAGGCCCACGGCTGGGTCTAGAGGCAGAGCCAGGCCAAGGCGTCCTGGAACCCCTCCATGGGGATCCAAGGCTTAGCCCAAGGGCTTCAGAAGGTCAAGGAAAGACCTCCAAAAGGTTACACTTAGGGGACAGGGGTTGGGGAGCAGCTCCCAAGAGGGGCTCTGCAGGTGTGCCCAGGGGGTGGGTGTGGACTGACACGGGGTCTGGCACTGGGGGCTTGAGAGGCATGTGTAGGAGAGCAGCCAGGGAACTCACATCTGGAAGCAGAACATGGGGGAGAGCAAGAATCCAGAACCAGCTCCCCTCAATTTTGGGGGTGGAGATGAGAATGGGGCAGCAGTACCGCTCACTGAAATAGGAAAACCCAGGTGGGCCATGGAGGTGGGAGGCCAGTCCCCTTGGAGATGCTTTCTCCACCCCAGGATTCCAAGGGCAGGTGCTCTGCTGGCCTCCGTGAGGTTGGCAGCTCTTGGCTGCATCTGGGTTAGGTGGAGAAGACGTGGTTCTGAGGTCCAGACAGGAGCTGGTGGAGGGAGGGAAGGAGGAAAGGAGGACACAGAGGCTGGGTTGAAGGGGCAGTTTATTTCCTCAAGAGGAGGATGGAAATCCTGAAGGTCATTCTATGTAAATAGGAGAGGAAGAAGAGATGTGCCGGGTATAATGGCTCTTAAAGAAAGGGCTTTAAAATGTGTCTGTGTCACACATGTGTATATATGCGTTTGTGTGTGCATAGTGTGTACATGCACATGTGCGCTGTGTATGCTTATGCATGTGGTGTGTGCACTTGTGTGTGCATGTGAGCATGTGTGTAAATATGTGCATACACATGCATGCATGTACATGCACTAGGTGTGTGTGTGTGCACACGTGTGTGGGTAGCATTGTGTGCATGTGTGTGGTGTGTGCGTATGTTTGCATGTGTAAGTGTACATATGTGTACCACATGTATGTTTTTGTATGTGAATGTGTGGGTGTACTGTGTGCAAGCACATTTGTGTGTGGAAGTGTGTATGTGTGTGCCTGTGTGCAGAAGTGTGCATGCCTCCCTGTAGGTGTGTGTGCATGCATGTGTGCACATGTGTGTGTGCTCACTATTGGATGTCACTGGAAAGATTTAGCAGAGAACGGGGAGAGGCAGAAGGAGCCCCAAGAGGCAGAGAAGGGCCTGGGATCAGGACGGTAGCTCAGAGGGAGCACCGGGTGCAGAAACTACATGGAACAATGACCTCGCCACACTCTGGTTAAAAGCACAATCTTTGGGGGATGCAAGAGTGGTTCAGTGGTAGAATTCTCACCTGCCGTGCGGGAGACCCAGGTTTGACTCCTGGTCTATGCACTTTCCAGAAAAAACAAACAAGCAAACAAGAGAAAGAAAAAACAAACAAAAATTCAACAAATGGTGCTGCAATAATGGGATACTCACATGGACAAAATGAAATGTGTTCCCACCATAGAGCATAGAAAAAAAAAAGCAAAAAGCACAATCTTAGGAGCAGTTGGGAATCTCTTTGACAATGGAACAGCCACCCCAGCTGGTAGAGAGGCCAGAACATCTGGTAAGGGGAAGAGCAGGCACCCGTCAGCACCTGGGGAGTTCCAACAGGAAATGCTGAGGTGCAAGGAAGGCCTAGTCTCCTGTGCAGGGGGAGTGGCCTGCAGGGCACTGCGGGATCTCCCTGCTGGCTCTGACCTCATCTCCAGGCCGCCCCCGTCCTGCCCACTGCCTTACTCTTCCAGCTGTTCTCTGAACTTGCCAGGTATGTTCTCACCACAGGACTTTTGCACTGACTGCCCCTGACCTGGATAACCCGGGGCTCCCTTCTTCTCCTCTGGGCAGGACACCTGGGTGTCCACTCAGAGGCTAGCTCCCTGCTCTGTGAGTGGCCAAGCTCACGGGGGCCCCTGGAGCCCCTTCCTGGGCATCTTGCACCTGACGGTCAGTGGTTGTGCAGTGAGGACAGCAGCCCAGCCCCGGAGCTCTGGAGAGTAGCTATGAGAGCCGTGGGCAATAGGCTCCAAGGAGCTGCACTTTGCACCCTCCACCTGTGCCTCCCGCTTGCCCTTTGGGAGTACACATAAAAATGGCTCACTTTAGTACCCCAATACCCTGAAAGCAATGAGTGGCCAGGCAAGCTGGTGGCTGCTCTGTGTGGACCCAGCATTGGTGGCGGGCACGGCACTGACACTTGGGCTAAGGTCAGCTCTGAAGGGACCTTCAGGGTTCAGGGTTGATTCCCAGGCGAGGAAGTGCTAAGTGGGGCTCCTCGAGAGCCTATGAGCTATGGGGAGATGCCTGGAAGCTGGAGCCTCTGCTGACTTTTCTACCTGTTCAGGGAAGTGCTACAGGGATGGACGCCCCAGCTCCCCACCGAGGAGGGCAGAGGGGCCGCAGGCTTTGGGGCTCACCTGAGCTCAAACCCCAAGGAAAGGGGCCGGGCTGCAACTGGGGTTTCAGGGAGCCTCCAATCTGTTTAACCACTTAATGTGTAATGTTTATTTTCAAAAAGAAGGAAATCAGAAAGGATATCTCAGGGCTGTCTGGTCTGCTTAGAGGAGGAAATAATCCCTGCATTGGGTGAAATTGTGCTAATAAGCCCCAGCGCCTGGAGCTGGTCCCCGGCACTGAGCACTTGCCCCTTCTTTGGTCCTGACCTCTAGAAGCATAAATGAGAGACGGGGAGGGGAAAGGCAGTTAGAAATTGTGGAAATATGGACTGGAGGCAAACAGAAAACTCCCAGCATTTAGACGGATGCGCTGCGTTAGGAACTGGGAGCTGGCAAAGTGCAATCTTTGGAAAGGAGGGCAGGGGGTCTGCGGTGCGAGATCCTGAGCCACCGGGCAGCATCCGGGCTGCCGAGTGCCAGGCATGTGGGCTGAGGGCGTGGGGCAGAGGGTGGCGCCTCTCCATTCCCATAACGCCGAGGCGGGGGCTGGGGAAGGCAACACCCACGCCGGCTGCTGTGAAGGCCGACCGGCAGAAGTGTCCAGGGCTGCACGTGCCAGGTGGCCGCAGGCCTCCAGCAGACTCCTGCGCACCAGCAGAGCCCCAGGGCATAGGCTCATGGAGTCCTACCCCAGGGGACTCTCCAGGGGTGCCCACTCACGTCACCTTACCTTGCCCAGCGGGGGAGGATGCCACACACCCCCCCCCCGGCAAATGCTGCACTGTCCACCCGGAAGGCACGGAGTGACCTAGGTGGACACATAAAGTGCCCCAGCAGATGGAGGGGCCCTTGCAGAGAAGTAGCTGCGAGGGACAAATGCCCATGCCTGCTGCCCTGGGAGAGCAGAACCATCCCCAGCCCAGCAAAAGGAGAGCCATATCGTCCCAAAGCAGCGGGCAGCTCGCTTGATGACCAAGCCACTGCCCGCCTGGCCTGGCTCTCAGCAGCCTGGACACTGCCCAGAGGCCTAATCACTCACGGAGCACCAGCCATGAACCCTTGAGGCCGTAGCCTTGGCTGCCAGGTGAGATTTGTGGCAATTCACCTCCTCTCATTTCAGGGGGACCCACTGTCTATGCTGCCGATGACTCACTGCTGTACCAGACTGGCGCGCTGGGAGAGCCTGCCGGAGGGCGCTGAGGGTGGACATAGGGGCGACGGCTGCTGGGCAGTGCCCACTGGATGGCTCCGCTGTGTGACACAGGCAGCGGTGGATGGCCCTGTGACGGCGGCGCTCCCGACCAGTGGCGCGGGCTCCGGAGCTGCTCCAGGCCAGGTGGGGGCCGGGCAACGCCAGGCGGTCACCTGAAGGCAGTTGCCACAGACCCCAGATCGGATTTCAAAGCGGGCAGCAGACGCCCGGCGGCGGCGGATGCTTCGCATACCTCAGCGTGCAAACAGGTGTGTAGGGCTCACCTCCCCGTGAGCCCCCATGCTTTTCACTTGCTGACTCAGGCAAACACGACAGGCCCTGGGACTCAGGCAAACACGACCGGCCCTGGCGGCCGTCTTGCTGGGACACCTGGTGACCAGCTTCGGGGCTCAGCAGGGGGCTGGTGAGCGGTTGAGGGCGGCCCCCTTGGAGGCAGGTGTACGAGGGTTGCAGAGAGGTCGAGGGCCCCCCTGCAACCTACACCTTGGAGTTGAAACCCCAAAAAGAAACTCCAGCCCAGTTGGGCAGAATTTCCCAATGACTCTCCTTCCTAAAGGCCTTTCCACCCAACTCGCATCTTTGGCCAAAACAGAAGCGGAGCCTGAGACAGATGACAGGAGGGTGTGTACTAATGACATTAGAGACTCGCCGTGCTTCTTCCATGCTAAGGCTGGGTGGCCTAGGCCTGTTCTCTCACGGCCCTGACATCTAGAAGCTGTAAGTGGGAGACGGGGCCCTTGAAAAAGGTGGAAATACACACTGGAGGCAAAGAGAAAACGTTCTCGGCTTTTAGAGGCACGTGCTGTGTTACGCACTGACCCGGCAAGGTGCTGCCTGGGGATCTGTAAAAAGGATGAGACTGAATTGGAGCTTTTGTGCCAAGGTTGGGTGGAAGTAGGTGCCAGGGTTTTATATGTAGAAGTGGACGTCCATCCTTCATCCCCACGTGGGCTTGACGGGACGTCCAGCTCCTTCCCAGGACCGTCCAGCCCGCAGAGGCCCGGCCCCGCTCCCCGAGGACGTCTCCATGTCTGCGCTGCGCTGCAGGGGAGCGCTCCTCACTTTGGCTCCCATGCAGGTCGTCACTTATAGACAAATCAAGTGAAAGACGGAAAGCAAATGGGAATTCCAAAAGCAGCCTTCTAAGTCAGTTAAAAGATAAACTCTCGTGGCTAATTCCCAGGACTTTGAAAGTCGGTCCTCCCTGAGCACAGCTCCTCAGGTGCAGAATGTTTTTGCTCAAGTTCAATTTCAAGCAGACCACGAAGCTGCAGCGATGACTGCCAGCTTTCTCGTGCCATTTCCCTTTTCGCCAATAGACTGAAAAACCTCCCCAGGATCGCAATGATGAAGGCTTGCCTTGTAGAGTCTAGGTCAGTCATACGCGTCTCTTTCGGCTCCCCTGCCGCACGCCGCCCACCCCAGAGCTCCGAGCGGCTTGTCCCAGGTGCGTCACCTGGTGGGAGGGTCCATCCTCAGACCCGGTCACTGCCCCCGAGTGAGTGATGGATCCTTCCACCCAGACCCTCCTGCGTCACCTCCCCTCCACAGGGGCGAATCCAGTGCCCCCACCTTGGGACAAGCCTGTGGCTTTCTGTCTTGCATGTGCCCATGATACCTCGGGCATAGTCCCCTCCAGGGCCGTGGGGCAGCACCTGCACAGGTGTCCGTGCCAATGTGAGCCCTGCCAATCAGCTACTTGGGAACTAATGTGAGTCAAAGCAGGACAGAGTTGTTCAGAGCTGGGCAGTTTAATAGAAGTCCAAATGTGTATTCAGACACTGACAAATGGATGGACAAAAAGCGAGACAAGTACTATGAAAGCAAACCTGGGAGAAAAGAGCTTAAGGAGAGCTAAGTGGTGAAACTTTTATTTTCTACATAAAATCCTACTAATCACCTACATTCCCCACAGAGCATCAGACAATGTGAACAAGAGCTGGAAAAAGGAAAGAGAACACTTGCTGGTCCTTTTGGGCTTATTTCAACAAGTAAATAATGAGAGGGAGAAAGGGGGAGATATGGACCCAGCTCAGCTCCAGGGAGCAGAGGGCTCAGCCTGCAGCATGGCAGCAAAGCCCCCCAAACCCACCAGGCAGAAAACTTAGGACAGGGTACTTCCCCTAGAAGTAACAGAATTCAAAACGCCTGTATGTCTCCAAGGGTTTTTAAAGATTTTTTTTCCTCTTTTCTTTCACTCTCCTAGAATGAAGAAGGACTTTCTTTCTCTAGAAATTCTAAGAGACAAGAAATCACTAAAGACTTATGCCCTGCCCAGTTTATGTGATTTCCAGAATTATAAAGGAAAGTAGGAGATAATGGGCCTTGTGCATTAGGAGAAAATTATCACAGAAGTACTACTCAGCAGTATTAGTCAGCTACTGCTGCGTAACACATTACCACAAACTGAGCATCTTATAGCCACACCCATTTATTAACTCTCAACTCCTCTAGGCTGGGTGTCTGGGCAGGGTTTAAATGGGTGCTGCATTCAGAGCATCGGCTGGGGTGTGTTCTCACCAGGAGGCCCAACTAGGAAATGAGCTGCTTCAAGCATCCTCAGGCTGTGGGTGGAATTCCACCGCTGCTGTCTGCAGCTGAGGCCTTCAGCAGCTGGAGACCACCTCCTCCATAAACTGTCCACACCATGCACAATCAAAAAGTGAAGGAAAATTGCCTTCACTTTTGCTGCATGCTGTAACCTACTCAGAAGGCAGTGAAATCCCACGAGCATCACATTCTTGCCCACACTCGGCGTTGGGGGGTGCTCACCAGGCCGTGCAGACCTTGGGGCCCATCTGGGCCCCCATGACCGGCCCTCCCTCACCTTCCATGTGCTCCAAGGAACCAGTGAGCGGCTCCATCCATTACACTGAGCCTCATCCTTTGAGAACTCTATTCCCGTTGCCCCTCCCTTGCCCCCTCCAGCTCCAGGGAATTTGGCCACCAGCTTCTCTCCCTTGTCCGTCACCCACAGACATTTGTTATGGTCAGAGACTGTGACTATCGAGTGGCGGTGAAGGTGCCAAGAAAATTCCAAAATGACTCCAGTTGAGTTGGAACCAGAGGACTCTCCTGTGAGCACCTGGGGAGGGGAACAGGGCATGCTGATTGCCAATGAGGCTCAGCGTCCGGCAGGTTCATGACACATAAAGTTAAGTCACACAACAGCCAGGCAACGTCTTTCAGGACAATGTATCAGTCAGGGAAGACTGGAAGAAAGAGGGCACAATTTACATGGCAGTGTGGTTCAAACCCAGGGAAGCAGCTCGTAGCTGTCCCCAGCAGGCATCACTGCTCTGCCAGCAAGATGAGTGACCAGTAGCTCTGGTACAAGGCCCTGCCCCAAGACAAACGGACATGTGGGAGCAACCACCCTTGCACCAGGACACACAGACACACAGGGGAGCCGCAGCCCCTGCCCCAGGACATACAGACACAGGGGAGCCACAGCCCCTGCCCCAGGACACATGGACACAGGAGAGCCACAGCCCCTGCTCCAGGACACACGGACACACGGGAGCCACAGCCCCTGCTCCAGGACACACGGACACACAGGAGCTGCAGCCCCTGCCCCAGGACACATGGACACAGGAGAGCCACAGCCTCTGCCCCAGGACACACGGACACACGGGAGCTACAGCCCCTGCTCCAGGACACACGGGAGCCGCAGCCCCTGCTCCAGGACACACGGACACACGGGAGCCACAGACCCTGCCCCAGGACACACGGACACACGGGAGCTTTAGCCCCTACCCCAGGACACACGGACACATGGGAGCCGCAGCCCCTGCCCCAGGACACACGGACACACGGGAGCTGCAGCCCCTGCTCCAGGACACACGGACACACGGGAGCCGCAGCCCCTGCCCCAGGACATGCACCAGCGAGAGCATCTGCAAGTACTCACCAGAAAGCAGGTGGTACTCATCGGTCTAACCAGGAAGTTCAAGGAAGCCTTCTGTGATTGCAGACGATGCCCAAGGGCCAGCCAGGAAGCCGCAGGGGTGCCAGTGGTCATGTGCTAGGGAGCAGAGCTCCTAGAAGGTAGGATGGGGAGGAGGTGGCTTCTCAAGGCATGTGCAGGGTCCCACTCCTGTGCTGGCCTCTCCTTGTGTCCTCTGGACTCTCAGACCCCCAAGGGTCTCCCTGGGGCAGGCTACCTGTGTGTCCAGGAATCAGGGTGCAGGAGTCAACCAGCAGCTTTGCTCAGTGGTGGCCCTGGTCTCAGGAAATCACGCTCGCAGTTGCCATTCCTCATCCAGAACCTCTCACAAGGCCTGAAGCAGCCAGCTCAACTCCAATCCGGGACCACACGCCTCCCCAGGTATGTTCTTGTGCGATCACTAAGGTGACAGCATAGAGCATTTGGTTTCTAGGTCATAACCTCAAAAAGGCATGCATGGTACCTCAAAATGATTTGAGGGTGAGGTAGGGGTGGACTTCAGGGTGGGCATTAGTGGATTTGTGGGAGTCTGACCAGAAGAGTGAGCAGGTGTCTGGACCCTCAGCTCCATTCCTGGGACCTGTGGCCAAAGCAGGTGGTGCCAGGTTTTTCGGTAGAATCAACAGGAGTTGGCTGAGTCCTGACAGCCTCTCGCCCAGCCTCTGTGTGCGGCAGCAGCGTCCTCCCCAGAAACTCAGCAGTCGCTTATGTGTAGGGGATGAGCCATCACTGCTGTGGGAACCTTGCTCTTGGTATCCTGATACTGCATGATTAAGACGCGCCTCTGGGCTCACAGCGCGTGAGTACAAGGCTCCGGCTGGTGGGGGAGATAAGCGTGAAGATTTATCTCCAAGTGCGGGTGAAAGCATATCCAATGGGCACTTGTTCCGTGTGCTCAGATACCACTGAGATAGGAACTCTGGAAATGGATAGATAGATAGATATCTCCTCTCCACTGCAGCCAATCACTCAGCCTTTGTGGGGAAGCTCTATTGGTTCTCCTGGGACAGTGCAGCAATGCTGGGGTTTGGAGAAGTCCTGGCGATGGCAGTTTCCTTACTAGGGTAGAGAGTGTTCTTCCTTTTGGGAAGACGAATATTCCCAAAGCACTGCCTTCATCAGGGAACTGCCCCTCTGCAAAAGCCTCCCATGACACCCCAGGAATTTGAGACTGT
Organism: Myrmecophaga tridactyla; assembly: GCA_004026745.1. NCBI lineage: Eukaryota > Metazoa > Chordata > Mammalia > Pilosa > Myrmecophagidae > Myrmecophaga > Myrmecophaga tridactyla. The sequence goes on along the minus strand of PVIY010046229.1, from coordinate 4,205 downwards.
GCCTAAGCTGGTATTCTGCTTGCCAGTCCTTCCCCAGCCCTGTGTCTCAATTCTTCCATGACAACCCACTGCCCCATCTGACCCTCACCTGTCTTCTCCTGAGCCTTCCATGCTTTGGTGGGTTGAGTTAGGTAGCCCAGTTTAGATGCGTTCTTGGTCTTGGCCCACATTCTGGTGAGTTGGACCCACTATACATGAGGTCTCTTGAAGGTGTTACTTCAGTTAAGGCGTGGTCCAACTGGATCAGGTTCGGTTTTATTACAGATTCCTGAGGTCCTTATAAGCAGAGTGAAAGATTGAGCGAGCGGCTGCGGGAAACAGCCAGTCACAAAAACCAGAGGAGAACAGAGAAGACACCGCTGTGTGCATTGCCATGACAGCAAAGCCAAGGAAGCCTAAAGACTGCCAGCTACCCGGAAGACACCAGGCCTGGAGGAAGCAAGCTTTCTAGTGTCTGAAATACGAGCCAACAAATTCCCATTACTTAAACCAACTCATTGTGCACAATTCAATTTAGCAGATGGAAAACTAAAACTGGGTTTGCTATTGGAAAGTGGGCTGGTGCTAATTACAAATACCTAAAACTGTGGAAATGGCTCTGGAATCAGCTAATGGGTAGAGGATGGAATTGTGAGGTGCTTGATAGGAAAAGCCTAGATTGCTGCAAAGGGACTTTTGGTAGAAATATGAATATTACATTTACTTCTGATGAGGCTATAGAAGGAAATGTATTATTGGAAATCAGTAGAAGGTGACCCTAGTTCTAAAGTGGTAGAGAACATGGCAAAACTGTGTTCCAATAGAAGATTGAAAGTGGGACTTGTAGCATGAACTTGGCAATTTAGCTGAGGAGATGTCCTAGCGAGGTGGGAAAAGCACAGCCTGGCTTCTCCTGGCATCTTATAGTAAAATGCAAGAAGAAAGGTATAAGCTGAGAATTAAACTCTTTAACTCTGGTTCTTAAAGGAACCAGACATTGCTGATTTAATAAATCCCTGGACAGGAAGCATGCTCTGGGAGTAGGGTCAGAAGAGGCAGTATCAGGGACCAACCGGAACCTTTGGAAGCAGATCCCCTGAGGACAGGACCCCGTGAGGGCTTAACTGAACAGCCCTTGCTAAGGACGATGTGGCTAAACATGGAGCCAGTTGGCCATTTCAGTGGAAGCCAGGGTTAGAGATGTTGTTATCCAGGAAGGATCTATGGGAAGTTCTATTGTCTGATGATTTGGACCCACTTGAATTGCATGCAAAGCCAACAAGGGTTTTACAAAATGTGTGTGAACGGATGCAAAGCCTGAAAGGGACAGAGAAGGGATGAATTGAAGAAATAATGCCTTCAAGGGCAAGGTCATGGAAGCTGAGTTCTGAACAAAGAGATGTGTAGGGCTAACAGAGCGGCCTACCCACATATGTGGACAGAGCAGGCCCCCTCACTTGAAAGGGGCAGGCCGTCTACCCCAATGCTCAGAGGGGGCGGGCGTTGTGCTCCTTTGTTCAAAGAGAGGCTGGTCACCATCCTGGTGCTAGTAGAGGGTGGGGCCCACACCCCAGTGTTCACACACAGAGACCATAGCTGGTGGGGCTTCCTCTCCAGGTTGGGACCATGACAAATTGATCCACAGATGACTTTCAGATCTTGAAAGCCATTGGGGTTTTCCCTACTAGTTTTCAGAGTTGTTTGACCCTACTTGTCTTCTAATTTTGCTTTTCTAGAATGGGAGTACTTCCAATGACTTTTCCACCACTGTAAATTGGAGGCAAATAACTTGTTTCCTAGGTTTCCCATGTCCATCAGAGAGGGGACTTTTGCCCTGGGATGGACCATACCCCGAAAGAATTCTGAGGAGACATTGCACTTACATCATTACTGGAATGGCTTAAGGCTTTGGGGAAGTTGTGATGGAATGGGTACATTTTGCACATGGGAAAACATGCCTTTCAGGGTCTAGACAACAGACTGTGGTGGGTTGAATTCTGCACCCCGGTTTGCACATGTTCTTGGTGCCGACCCACATTCTGGTGGGTGTGGCCCCATTGAACGTTGATACTTTGAGGGCTGCTACTTCAGTTAAAGTGTGGCTCAGATGAATCAGACTGGGTTTTAATCCAGCCTACTGGAGACCTTTATAAGCAGAGTGAAAGTCAGATACAGAGAGAGAAGTCTTGGGAAGGAGCCAAAAGCTGGAAGTCACAGGAAGCCAGAAGAGAAAGGAAAAGATGCTGCCTCGTGCATTGCCACGTGGCAGGAAAGCCAAGGAACCTCAAGGACTGCCAGCCAGGCAGAAGACACAGACTCTTGGAGAAAGCCAGCCTCCCAGCCTCTGAAATAATGAGTTAATAATTTTCCTTTGTTTAAGGCAACCCTTTGTGTGGTATTTGTTGTAGCACCTGGGAAACTAAAACAGGTGCCCTCAGTGTATTCTGATGCACACCTCTGATGCATTGCCACATTCTTCCTTGGTTGACTCCGTCCACCTGTGTGTCCTGGTTCAAGTCCATCACCTTTGAGACATTTTTTATTATTCCGACTATTGCTCCACTCAACACTGAATATAGCACTCATATAAGTATCTTGTCATCTACTATCTTTGTTTGAAATTTTACTGATTCATTTACCTATTTCTCATCTTCTAATCTAATTCATAAATATGCATTTGAGTTATAAACTATGTAAGCTATACTGCGTGTTGTAATTCATTTGTATCGCCTTACAATGTCTGATATATTCTAAGTACAGGGGTGTGGTTAATACATAAATATGGAACCAATGTCATTTTTATAAAATTCAAAAGCCTATCTGTTCACTCTATTGGTTGGCTCTATCTCATCACAAGACCCTGAATCCCACAGAAGGTGCTGGAACACACTTCCAGGACTTAGACTAGTAGGAAGGCAGCCTTCAGAGACTTAAGGAATTTCAGCAGAGATCAAGTAATCCAGAATAGTCCTCCACAGTAGAGACCCCTGGGTAGGTCAAAGATTGTATTTGCTATAAAATCCTTCTAACATACACACAGATACATTCACAAGACTGAGATGAGAAGAGAAGCCGTGATTGCTGGGAGCCGGGAGTTCTCCGTGGAAACCTGAACCTCCCACTGTTTTACTTTCCTGACTTTTCCCATCACAGATCTTTTCCACATTAAGCCACACGCTGGAAGATCATAGAAGAAGGCCCCGTTGAGCTGGTACAGCTTCCCAAAATGGCACCTCATGGGGTAGCGAGCAAGGGCTCATATTGATCCGATGAAAACTAGCCGGACCTGCGCTTCTCACCTGCGTCTTCCTCTCCTTCCTCAGCCGTCAGGGTCGAGGGATGGAGGACAACGCCACTCCCTGCCCCGTGGCCAGGCTGGGGCTGGGCTCCACTGTACCAGGCACAAGCTGCCCATCCTCAGAGCTGGGAAGGAGTTCTGAGAGCAGCCAGGCCTAGAATTGCAGGGCCAATGTCTCCTCCACCCTAGAGGCTCCACACATGTGCTCGTGGTTTCCTGGGACGCGGTGCTGGGGGGCGGCGGGCGGCGAGAGAGACCATCAGCCCGCAGGACCAGGTCCCGATTGTTAGCGCTTCACTAGTTTCTAAGTGCCCATTAACTCCTATTTCTTAGAAACTCTGTCTTTCTTCTATCGCTGTTTTATACCCTCGACCCCGCCATACATATGTACCCTAATTCCTACCAAAGCAGGAGAATGAGCTGTTCACTGTCTTCTGAAGATGTGTGCACAAGTGTGCATGTGTGTTATTTTCTGTCGTGCACTCTCAGAGGGGAGACACTGTGCACACAGGGGTGAATGTGGGCTATTGGAGTAGCACAGAAACTCTTAGTGGTTTGTGTTCCTCCAAAGCTCAGCTCCATCTGTCAGGGAGAAATTAGATTTAAATTTACTTAGTGATTTAAATGTAAAATTAAACCTCCCCCCAGAATGGGTGATAATGACATAGAGATCAAGACCCTCCCCTTATTTTCAACGGGCGAGCACAGGTGGGTGGAATGAGTGCACCGAAACCTGGTGAAGGTCAGACCATAGGCTGTCCCTGTGTGTGGTCCCAAGCTGACTCTTGACACTCTGGGTGAGACTCTTGGGTCTCTCTGAAGATTTCCAAGAGGAGAAACCAAGCCTAGGGTCTGCGCAGCACAACCCCAGGCTCCGCGACCTTCTACCTCCTCCGCGCTGACTCTCACCTTACAGGTGAGAAAACTG
>PVIY010046228.1:0-18594 GCA_004026745.1 Myrmecophaga tridactyla | reverse complement strand
CCCAAGCGCTGACCTCCTTATCCTGACATCCGTGACTCACTCTCAGTTTTAATCTTTCTAAGCCTCAGTTTGTCATCTATAAAATGGGAGTAACACTGCGTTTCAGGCTACCTGTGATTATTCAATGAAATAATACAAAATACTTAGCACTGTGCCCAGTGGACAATACATGTTCAAAACTTCCAGGTTTCCTCTCCTTCTGCCCTTTCTCCCTCCCTCCATATTCTGGTCTTAACTTACCTGTCCTGCCTCATTTTCAATCCCTTTCCTCTGCCTAGTATACTCTCCATCCAAACCTCACTCTTCTTTGTTCCTCACACAAGCCCTTTGCTTTCCTCCCTTCAGCTCATATGCCAGCTCCTCCAGAAACCCACTTTTGATTCCTCATCCAGCCCCCCACCCCCATGACAGAAGAAGTGGAGTAACTTCTCTGTCATGGCAGCTCCTCCACATCACTTATTCCTTTCATATTATGAGAATCATACAGAACTGGCCTGCTTATTGTTCTTTGCCTCAGGGCTGTGTCTCTTGCTATTCCCTCTGCCTTGAAGGCTGATCTTCAAGACCTTCACGGCTCGTTCCTCCTTCCATTCAGGCCTCTGCTCAATGGTCACCTCCTCACAGACGCCTTCCCAGACTACTACATCTAAAATAGGGCCTCCTGCAATCTGTTTACTATCTCCTTATCCTGATTTGCCTTTTCCCATTGCACATAACCGCACCTGATATTATTTGTCCATTTCTTATCGTCTGCCTTGTCCGTTTGAATGCCATGCACATAGGGACTTTTGTTGCCGGGGTTGCCTGGCTCAGAGTAGTTGCTCAATAATTATTTGATGGACAAGTGAGTATATATTTTTACTACCGGATTACACTGTAATCTGTACTAGATGTGCCTTGAGGGCACGTGCATGTTAATATGTGGTACGCTCTTAGGTCACGCTCGGCATGTCGCCTGTAATAGTGTGCATGGTAAATAGTTAACTGAAAGACAAAGGTCAACCATGAGGAGCAAGTTTTCCATTATCCAACATGAGTTTAAACCAAAGGTTATTGAGTACCTCCTATTTGCCGGGTATCATTAGGTACTTTTACACACATTGGTTCATCTAAAGTTCTCAGTGATTTTCGCACACTCAAGCTAGTATTCCAGTCAGAACCTTCAGACTAGGGCTATGAACCTTGAAAACATTCTACAACTCCTCCAATAGCTACCTCCTTCCCTTTCGCTGATATAACCCCTATGGCTCTCTTGGCCTAGTGTCTCCCTCATCCCTGCTGCCGGTGACCAGTCGCCCAAAGTCAAAGACATCCAGGCCCAGCAACTCTGGCTTTCATTCATTCGCTCACTTCATGCTGAGCCATCTTGTATCTTCTGAACCCTTGTGATGTTGAGAAAATAGTTCTACATTCTCTACCAGGTTATTTGTGCTCTGTATAATTTGTTGTCCTATAATAATCCAGCTTCCCCTCCCTCTACCATGACCCAGATTTCCTGAACCTTGGAAAGAGTGGTATAATCTCCTTTTGCCATAGTTCCCCTCTTGTCATTGTTGAGCTACCATCATTCCACATTTTAAAATAAACCTCCAGTGTCGTCTACTATTCCCTGCTCAAGTATGTATTTCACATTGTTAACTTTGGCCCTTGACTTAAGTCTTCTCCAAACCTGTCTCTTCCTCGATGATATTTCCAGTTCTCTCAAGTGATGAAATAGTGAAACAAAGATAATCCATCTGGAGGCCTCACATTCCCACTTAAGCAGCCTTAGTTTCTTCATCTGGAAAGGGATTATGGTGATACTCTTCTGTGCCAGTTTGAAATTGTTGTATACCCCAGAAAAGCCATATTCTTTAATTCTCATTCAGTGTCATTGGGTGAAGGGCGGGCCACGGGTGGCTCAACAGGCAGAGTTCTCGCCTGTCAGGCCATAGACCCGGGTTCAATTCCCAGTGCCTGCCCATGTCAAAAAACAAACAAAAGACAATATTATTGGGTGGAATCTTTTTGACTAAGTTGTTTCAATGGAGATATGACTCACCCAGTTGTGGGTAGGACTTTTTGATTAGGTGGGTTTCATGGAGATGTGTCTCTACCCATTCAAGATGAGGTTATCTACTGGAGTCCTTTAAGAGGGAACCATTTTGGAAAAGGCATTAGAGCTGACACAGCCAGAAACCTTCGGAGATGAAGGAAGAAAATGCCCCCAGGGGAGCTGTTTGAAATGAGAAACCAAAGACCCCAGCAGATGCCAGCCATATGCCTTTCTAGCTGACAGAGGTGTCCTGAACCCATCAGCCTTTCTTGAGTCAAGGTATCTTTCTTTGGATGCCTTAGTTTGGGCATTTTAATGGCCTTTGACCTGTAAACTTGTAATAAATTCCCTTTTTAAAAGCTGTTCTATTTCTGGTATATTGCATTCCAACAGCTTTAACAAACCAAAACACCATCCTACATAGCTATCTCACAGGGTTTATTGAGGAATAAAGTGGGGCATGCAAGGTCAAGTTAACTTACAAATCATGGGCATTATCTAGATATCAGGTATTACGTATTATCTTAACCTTCTATCAGCTATTCTTTGACATACCAAATTTTGGATCTCACTTTCACCTGGAACTTCTTTCTCAGTAATCTTCTGGCTTCGCTCACCTTCCAACCCAGCCTGGACCCCAGGGGAAGCTTTTCCTTCAGTACAGTATCAAAAGCCTTAGAATCCTTTGATTCCTTGATGTGCTGCCATATCCCTTTGGCCAGTTCTCAGTCCTAACCCCTGCTAGATACTCATAACCTCTATGCTGTTGAGTTCTAATAAAAAACAGGTCTTGAATTAATTACCGCCTGTTCAAGAACCTTGTTCCTTGAAATAACGCGCCCCCCCCTCCTCACACCTGAATTCCTAAATATGCTCTACTAATGCTTACTTTTAACAAAATAAAACTTTTGGTCCTGCTTCCCTTCGTGATGATATTTCTAAATGACTTTTCTCAATTAGGTTTCAAGTTTTAGTACAGATTTTGGTGGAACTCTTGCCACAATAAATTTGAAAATAATATTTATGAAACTTATGAAATCCATAGCCATGGTCTGGCATCCTGGTCGTCCTTCAGTTTGAATTGTTGTCTCTTGGATCTGGAAGACTCTCTTTGGGTCTCTCCTTTGTCTCCCTGGTAGATGCAGGACAGTCCAGCTTGTCCACAGAACCAAAAGAGAGAAAAACAGCTCTTGAGAGAGAGACAAAGCAGTGGGATTTGCTTGCTCTCCTAATGTATCCATCTCTCCGGACATCCTTACACAACTCAACAGGTGGAAACAATCAGAAGTGTTTGAGGTAGTGGAGGCATATCCTCAGCTGGGGAGGGTCATGATTAGGACTTGCACTGAGACCATTTCTATCTACCACTTCCTCCTAGTACTTTCTTCCTGTTTCCTTCCTTCCCATTCCCATACAGAGTCGGTTCTTGGATAGTGTTTTTGGGGGAATAGAATGTCTCTGGTCCATCTTGAAAAAGAGAATGAATCACTATTTCTAGCACTCTTTTTTTTTAATATAAAAGGATTCGTTAAAAAACAAAATTGATAAAGGATGTTAGCAATTATCACCGAATACAAGGCAAACGTATGATTTTTTAATTCTATATTCTTGTTAGAGAAAATGAAATTTTAGAGCTGTGGTTTCCACCAAAATAGAAAAAGCAAACATCTTGGAATAATTTTTTTTTAATGCATAAGACCTCTATACAGGAAGCTACAAAACTTTACTGAGAAAAGTTATAGAGGGTGGGCCACGGTGGCTCAGCAGGCAAGAACGCTTGCCTGCCATGCCAGAGGACCCGGGCTCGATTCCCGGTGCCTGCCCATGTAAAAAAAAAAAAAAGTAAAGAAAAGTTACAGAAAACCTAAATAGTGAAGGGAAATAGCACACCCATGGATCAGAAGATTCAATACATAGAAATGTCAGTTCCACCCTCAGACTATCTGTGGTCCCATGCTGTCCCAGCAGATTTTCATTTTATTAATTCTTTCAGAGAATTGACTTTTGGCTTTGTGTTTTTCTCTCTGTTACACTGAGGACAGAGTGCCAGGTGCTGTTTGCATAGAGGATGACAAAGACCAGCAGAACTGGCCTGAGTGCTGAGCAGCCAGGCTGGCAGTCAGCTGGGCATAGTGACTGGGTAGCACCCACTCTTGTAGTTAAAATTGGCAGCACTTCTTTGCTCAAAAGAGTTGCTGGGCTATCTGAGATGGCACACCATGCTACTATAGGATGCCTCCTCTCCATCTGTCTTGTCATTTCCCAGCCTTCCTTCTACTCTGTTTATGCCTTAGGTTTCCCAGTATTTCTTGGTCAGCCTCATTCATGGAAGTAGCAGCAGCCTGAAGAACTTCAGATTCCAAGAGGACGTGTCCTCTCTTTCCTTCCAGAAAAGGCAGTTTGGAAACAGTTGGCTAAGAAGAACTGGAAGTGGAAGGAAAGGAAGATAACGACAAATTTGCCTGAGACTTAGTATTCTAATTGTTGGCCTTCAGAATAGTAAAAGGGGGTGGCTGTCACCTGTTAGAGAGGCACTAGAAGCTTGTTCTGTTTATTCTAGGCTGAATTACCCAGTTTCCCTGAAAGCTCCATAGTGAGTCATGGGACTTGAATTGCATCCTAATATTTAAGTAAATGCAAAGAAGGAAAAACGTAGCAGAGGCAAAATGAACAACCTTCAACAAACCTATTATTTCTCCCTTACAGATGGACCCAGTACTTGTGGTACAGAGGAAGTGAATATTGCTTTTGGCCCATTATTAATGCTCTGAGAGTAGGCAGTGATTCCAGAAAGCTGGTTAAGTCGGGTCTCACCTGGCCCTTAAGTGTCTGAGTCACCTCAAGCCTCACTGTCATGTTCAAATCTTGACGTTCATTCTAATTGGGGCTTGCTTAAGAAGCAGTGTGAGCGGCAGGTGCTATGTGGCATCTGTCTCACTGATGGTCTTCTGGCAGTTTCATGGAGCTCTTGCAAGCTTTAAAACAGAAACGCTGGCAGAGACATATTTTGCCATCTGGTTCCAAGAGTGAAAAACAGACACAGTTTGGGAACAGCTGTAGAAACCTAAATCTTTTCTTTAGGCCAAAATATGAATATCAGGGGTGCAAGAGTAGTTCATTGGTAGAATTCTTGCCTGCCATGCAGGAGACCCAGGTTTGATTCCCAGTCCATGCACTTCCCAAAACAATAAACAAGTAAAACAAACACACAAACAAAAAAATCAACAAATGGTACTGCAATAACAGGACACTCACATGGAAAAATAATGAAATGTGACCCCACCATATAGCATACAAAAAAATATATGAATTATCACCTGTGCTGACAAACTAACATCCCACCAAAGGTGGAAAATGTAACTATAGAATCTGTTCAACCCTAGAAAATAAACTCATAGTAATAGCAAGTAGCTCAGTATAATGGAAGGTGAAGAACCTGGCATTACCAGAGACCTGAGTTGTCAAGGTCCAAAGTGAAGCTGAAGTTCCTGCTATAGCAGTCACTGCCTCAATACCTCTTGTGTTGAACGACTCACTCTCTGGAAAAACAGCCCTTTCCATCTTCCACAATGCTGCAGTGAAATAGGTGTCACTTTACCATCTACCTGCCAATCCTTTGGAAACTAACTATTTGGTTTGAGTATAACCTTCTTATTGTTTGACCTTGAGCACAACACTTCACTTCTCAGAGGCTGAAGTTCTTCATTTACAAAATTAGAACAATAGTAGTTATACCTTCCTAGGGTAGTTGTGAAGATTGGATAAGAAACTGCACTTAAAGCCCTTAGAATAATGCTTGTTATAATAGATGTGCTTACAACAAAATATAATAATGGCATTATTATTGTTATTATTATTATTACCATTTCTTGGATCCATAAAGAACTAATCTAATTTTTCCCATGTGGCAATTTCTTCCCTATTTGAAGAGAGCTAAGCTTCCTCAGTCTCAGAAACATTCTACTTGTCAACTTAGTTCTATGAAGATGATAAAAGCAGTTTAAGCTACTACGATAGGTTTAATACATTCACTCTCTTTTGGAGAAGTCAACAGTAAAATATTTTTAATATCTAAGTGATAATGACTTCTTCCCAGGAATTTCATTCCCCAAAAAGAAATATTTTAAAGAGCATAAATTAAATAAATCTAGGGCAGGCCACGGTGGCTCAGCAGGTAGAGTTCTCGCCTGCCATACCGGAGACCCAAGTTCGATTTCCGGTGCCTGCCCATGCAAAAAAAAAAAAAAAAAAATCCAATAGAGAAATGGCTGGGATTTTCCTTGCTGAATTCAAAGATAGTGCTTGCTTATGATGTATATAAAGTACTTACCGATTTTTTTTGTCATTTATGTGATAGAATTGTGAACATTTTTGAGTTTAAATGCCACTTTAAAACATAATCTGCCCAGACCTGAAACGCACGCTAGATAGCCTCACTGCCAATCATGGGTAACAGGCGAACATAGCAGTAAATTCTGGGGACCAGAGGATGGCATGGAGTGACCAGTCTGTAGCAGCCACATGGTGAGAGCCATGACCTCCAGAAATCTTCTCATTCCTTGCCGGTGAGGACGCTGGAGAAGCATCTTTAGGAGTTTGCCTTTGACAGGTAGGAGAGCTGGAGAGAAATCCCATCCGCTACTCGAAAGGGGTTATAACCCCACGGATATACTTATGATCCATTTTATTGCTGACTTTTGGCTTTTAACGAGGATCTGCTGGTTTGTTTGAGAATAAAGTATCAGCCTCTCTCAGACAGCTGTGGAGCTTGTTCCCAGGGAGGTGACAGGCCAAGTCTTCATTAAGCCATTGAGGAGTGGGAGAGGGGGGGCTCCCTTTTTCCCTTCCCACAGAGGCTGACAGCAGTTAGGCTAGGATGTGTGGGCTCTTTGGAGCCTTTTGTTTGGTTTCTATGGCTCTAACTGCAATTAACTGCTCAGCATGGAAGGGAGGAAGGATGCAGCTTTAACCCTAGCTTGGCTTCTGATTCTGTTTTTCTCCTCTGTTCAAGGCTGGATTTATACATCGAGGCATATGTTTATGGAGTGATTCGAGTGTTTCTGGTCCAAGTTCATTGCTTATATTTGGTAGGTGATAGATGGGGGTATGGGAGAGAAATGGTTAAGGACTAACAATTTTGCTTGACACTGATTCTATTGCTCCTTTCTCTCCCTCCCTGTAGTAGTGTACTCTGGTTTTACACAGTGTCTATGCTGAAGTCATCCAGAAATGAGACCAAATACTGCTCTGCCTTTTCTAGCAGATTCCCAACTTGTGGAACAAGGCTGGTACTAGCTGATAGAGTCTCTGAATGGATTAAATGAAAGAACAAATGTGAAGAACTTAGCATAGTTTCTGGTACATAATATTCAGTGTTTCCAAAGATGTATGGGGCTGAATTTTCCTTATTACTTCCAGCAAGCACCAAAGTATCTATGGCAGTCCTGAAGGAACAATAAATTCTAGAAATCACCAAGAAAGGCTGTTTTGTTTTGTTTTTTAATTGCACTTCAAAAGAAAGCTTTTTAGTTGCTTTAGCCTTGAGGTGTTACACGCAGGCCAGTGCATACGTACACATCATAAACACACACATCCCTGTTTCGCAGGTGCTGGTTTACTCTTGCTGGATCTCTTAGTTCTACCTGCTTGTTTGCCCTACATTCTTGGTGGTGCTGTTGTAGGGTGAGCCAATAGGAAACGATTAGGCAGACCCCAAATTAAGCAGAATGTTACTCATACTCTCTACCACTTCCTTCCTTCCCCTAAAGGTAATTGCTAGACAGCTATTATGGCTATTTTCCCAGAAAAGTAGGGAGAAGTATATTGCACAGTTCCATCTGTAAGGCTGGCTAATCCTGTGGCAAGGTGGGCTTTGAGTGGGTGCTCAGAGACAGGAGGTAATTCCTACCCTGGGGGAGCTGAACTGAGAAAATAAAACCAGCACACCTGAAATAATTAGCCACCAATTAAGTGCTAAATCATATGCTACTGTCCCAGTGTTAGAGTTCAGAGCAGGTGAGGATAAATTGGAGGGTGGATGCTTTCTCACTCAATACCTGGAGCTGTGCTTTGAGGAATAAGGTTGTTGTAAAAGTATACTTTTAATAAGTGCATGTGACATTCTTTCCCTCTTATTTAAAAATTAGATCAGAGTTTTAAAAATTAAGCCATTTCACTATAGAACATTATCATATTAACAGTAATTTTAAAGAAGAAAAAAGAAACCCTCCCTGATCCCATAGCCCTAACATAATCTATTTATCAAAGAAGACATCTCATTCTTTGGCTCTCCAGTGCCTAACTCAGTGCCTGGCTCACAAAGGGGCCCGGCAAATGGTTGTGAATGGCCATCACCGCTATCTACTATTAGGAATGTCCAGACAATGCCTTTGTAGAGTGCCAAGCAAGCACCTCTTGCATGCCCGCAGTATTGCTTTGAATTGTTCTCAGTGCTGAAAGTGGGTAGTGGTCTGCTGAGAATCAACAAGCTTAGATAATTAGCCAAAAGTCACCAGCTGGGCAGTTCTTAGGAGCATCTCAGTTCAGAGTGTGTGGATGTTTCCCTTGACTGTAGACTCTTCCTGAGATGCAGTAAGTATAGAGAGGTGGGTGTCCAGGAGAGAGTGCTTCCCTCATTATGCCTGGACAATGTTAACATCTCCCCTTTCCCTTCCATGGAAGAGAATGGAAGCTGCCAAGTTCCACAAAGAGCATTCTCATCCCCACGGCATTGGTACCAACAAGTTCTGTGGCTTCTGCCCACCTGCTTTTCAGGTAAAGCAGGCTTACCTGTTGGTACTTGTGCAGCTTTAAAGATACGGCCTTGGGCCCTGTTGATATAACACAAATTAAAGCTGATTCAGATTCTCCTGTCCCTGAATCCCCTTCTCTGGCTCCCTTTCCCTCCCCCTCCCCCTCCCCCTCCCCCTGTCTCCTTCCCCCTCCCTCCCCTCATCTCTTTCACTCTCTCCCTCTCTCCTTTAGGTTTAAGCCACATGTAGATTGACTTGCACATGTATTTGGTATGGATTTGCTGAAAGAGCCCTGAATGTGTCTCAGGAACAAGCCAGAGGGTATAGCAGTACTAATACGACATTCTTTTGGAGAAAATCAATGTCTTCTCATGTTTCTGGTGATGGAGTTGAGTTGATTCTGCTCCTTTCTCTTGCCCTAATCCTGTGGGTAACCAACAGCATTCATTTTCAAAATAGCTGGCTAGGATAAATTGAACCTGGGATCAACTAATGTTCTCTTCTGTTTCCTATATACCATAAATTTAAGTTCGTGAGCAGAGACTTTATTTTGTTCACTTCTAAAAATTCTGCACTTGAAATATTAAAGCAGTCATCAGCTTGGAACAAAGTAAAGCCATTTGGCCCTTGAGTTATTCATTTAATTGAGCAGCTTCTGTCTGCTAGGCACTGTACCAGGCATGGGGGAGACAATAGTGAAACTAGTGTTAACTACAATTTATTGTTCATTTTCCATTTGTCAGCATTGTATCAGGCTCTTTGCATACTCTATCATGAATCCTCACAAAAGCTGTAAGGCAGGCATTATTATCCCCATTTTATAGATGAGAAAAACTGAGGCCAAGAAGATTAAAAGCCTTGACCAAACTCAGAGCTCAGCAGTGGCAGAATCAAGTTTTGAACCTGAATGATATGCTATGGACCAGTCCATCTCCACCCTTTGACTAAAGATTTTTGAATAATGTTTCCCAGTTGTATTTCTCTCAGAAATCTAATTGAGTAGTCCTTTATTAAACCAAATGATCTTTTCAGGATAATAGATTTTAATGAAATATGTAAGTTGAAAACTGTTAAATTGTCTAATATGTCCATGTCCAAAAAACAGAAATGGGCAATATATCCATTTATTTCAAACAAATTAAAACATTTAAAAATAGTAGCTATATTTTGACTAGTACATTTCCTAATATAACTTATATAGACAGGTTAATTGAACACCATAAGTACATGGAACCTTGAATAGAGCATGAGAATTTGTAGGTTTGTCCAGTGTGATGCCCCCGTAAATTGCAGAGTGATCTGAACAGTGAATAAAGAAGTATTTGCAAAGTCCCCTTGGGGGAATGGTGAGAAAGGGGAAAAATTCAACTTTCCCATTTGGAGAACTCCCGATATTCTTGCAAGCAGTGGGGACAACCAAATCAATAGGCCGAGCCCTCAATCTTGGGGGTTGTTCATATGAAACTTATCCCTGCAAAGGATAGGCTAACTCTACTTAAAATTAGGCCCAAGAGTCACCCCCAGAGAACCTCTTTTGTTGCTCAGATGTGGCCTATCTCTCTCTCTCTCAGCCAACAGGGCAAGCAAACTCACTGCCCTCCCCCTTTCTACATGGGACATGACTCCCAGGGGTGTAAACCTCCCTGTCAACGTGGGACAGAAATCCTAGAATGAGCTCGGACTCAGCATCAAGGGATTAAGAAAACCTCCTCGACCAAAAGGAAGGAAAAGAGAAATGAGACAAAATACAGTGTCAGTGGCTGAGAGATTTCAAACGGAGTTGAGAGGTTATCCTGGAGGTTATTCTTACACATTATATAGATAACCCCTTTTTAGTTTAAGGTGTATTAGAGAGGCTCAGGGAAGTGCCTGAAACTGTAGAGCTGTGTTCCAGTAACCATGTTTCTTGAAGATGACTGATTGTATAATGATAAAAAACTTTTGCAATGTGACTGTGTGATTGTGAAAACCTTGTGCCTGATGCTCCCTTTATCCACGGTATAGACAGATGAATAAAAAATATGGATAAAAAATAAATAAATAATAGAGGAAACAAATGTTAAAATAAATTGAGTAGATTGAAATACTAGTGATCAATGAAAGGGAGTGGTAAGGGGTATAGAAAAAAACGGAACAAAGGTTAAAATATATTGGGTAGATGGAAATATTAGTGGTCAATGAGAGGGAGGGGAATATGGTATGTATGAGTTTTTCTTTTTATTTCTTTTTCTGGAGTGATGCAGATGTTTTAAGAAATGATCATAGTGATGAATACACAACTATGTGATGATATTGGGGGACCCATTGATTGTACACCAAATATGGAATGTGCATATGTTAAGAGTGTTTGTGTTTGTATGTTGTTTTGTTTTGTCAATAAAAATACAAAAAAAAAGAAGAGATAATTATAGTAGCATCCCAGTTAAAAAATGAATAAGGAATGGAAGAAAACCTCATTTTCCATTTGTTAAAGCGGTTGACCTAGACACTGATTCTCAGTGGCTGCTAAGAGCACAAACACTAATTAGACGTCGAATGGTTCCTGATGGAACTACGCACTTATTCTATTAAAAAAAAATCAGGTCTGAATTTGATGTGGCCTTTACTCTTATCAATTCACAGGAAATACAGTGGACAGAGGAAAATGTTAAATTTTCCACATGGTGGGCCAGTCCTCAGAATGTGGATTGTAGGTCAATCTACACGACAAAGAACCTTATTCAACAAATTCCAAGGAAATAGTAAAGGTGGAAGGACAACCTCGAGCTTAAAAGAAACAACATATGTCAGCCAGTTGCTGGATTTGAAAAATGTTCCACATCTTTGAGGCATTTGGGA
Source organism: Myrmecophaga tridactyla (assembly GCA_004026745.1). Lineage (NCBI taxonomy): Eukaryota > Metazoa > Chordata > Mammalia > Pilosa > Myrmecophagidae > Myrmecophaga > Myrmecophaga tridactyla. Next base: position 6,969 of record PVIY010046228.1, on the reverse strand, counting down.
AAATTTGAATACCGACTGGATATTGAATAATGTTTAGTCATTATAGTTCAATTTGAGATATAATAATATTTTTAATTGTGTTTAAAAGCTGAATTCTTGTCTTTTAGAGATACACATTGAAATGTCTACTAATGCAATGCTATAACTTTGGAAATTTGTTGCAAAATAATCTAGAAGTAGGTAGGCGTATAGATGAAACAAGATTTGAAGTTATCATTGCTGAAGCTGAATGATGTGTAGATGGGGCTTTGTTATACCTTTCTCTCCACTTTTAAATACATTTGATAGTTTCCATTACAAAATTTTGTTTTTCTTTTTTAAGTTCCTTGAATTTGCTAAAAAGAGGGTAGTTGAGAAGATCTGATAAAGCATGAGGAATAGAGGAAAAGGTCTGTGTCCCAGTGAAAATGGGCTGGTTCCATTTTCTACTTGAATTATGCCCACCTGCTAGTTCGCTTTCTGCTAGCCCTACTTTGAGCCAGCAGTTGGATAGGCTGGAAACAACTCGGTTCCTCTCCTAAGGCAATTACTATGCGCCATAGCTAACACATTGAGAGAGCCCAGAAGCAGCCATAGCTGTTACCTGACATTTGCAAGGCACTGTGTGGTTTGCAAAATGTTACATACGTACTTTGTACTTTGTTCCGACTAATCTTCATTACAGCCATAGGAGGTAGATATATTATTTTTACCTGTGGGACCCAAGTCCTTTCTTCAGACACCATTTTGCAATGCTGTTTCTACCCTCCTACTCCTTAAAAAAATAGCTGTAGCAAGCATTTATGTATTTCAAATGTGTGCATATTTCAGAGCAGGACTTGGTGTCTATACCAAGTATTAGACTCCTTTCTGGAGGGAGAGCCATCACTGAATGTAACTGAGAACAATTAACAATGTTTGTCTTATTACCCGTGATCCCAAATAAGCAAGGTGGTGTTAAACTAGAGCACAGGCAGGAGACAAATATCCAAACAAATAAGCACCTACCATATTCCAGGCACTGTATTAGGTGGGATCAAAGTTGAAGGAGAGAGAAATTCCTTCCTCTGGCGTGTGTTACTTTTTATTTTTCACCTTAATGGTAAAATGCATACTATAATCCTTCTCTAAGTCTGCACTTTTGTGACTCACTTTACCTTTAACCCTTTCCTTATTTGGGGAGGCATGGGGGGGAGGAAACAGAGAAACTGGCAGGAGAAGCATGTCAAGGCACCAACACCCCAAACCACCCTAGGGCCCTGAGTGGTGTCTCAGAATAGGTAGATGCTTCTGTAATTGTTTTAAGGAAGGGAAAAAAAATCCAGTGAATTGATTTTGAATGCCACTGTTTTTTTACAGGAAAAGCTATTGGGAGAATAAGAAGGTATTGATTCACATTATCCCTGGACATTTTTTTAAGAGAAATGAGTCAGTCAAAGCTTTCCCAAGTGACCTTTTAAGTTCTAATGAGGCAGGGAAAGCTATTTCTAATTAAATGTTTAATGCTTATTCTAGCCTGCATTAATATTCTGCCAAATTTATGATACAATATGTTCTGTATGTATACAGAATACATAGAGTATGTTGGCGTCCCTTGTGTAATTGATATGGGTTTCACATATATGTACATTTTAAAATTGTATCATTACTGAGACAGCATAACAGAGTATATTACCTTAGAGAAGAGCCACACATTTTCTGGACTTTGTTTTTTTCATCAGTCAAAAGGAAGGATTTATGATAACTAACCTCTCAAAGTCTCCTAGTCTTTGAATGTCATTTTACCATCTAAATGATTATGAGATTTACTGCTGTATCTCTATTTTTACAAAATCTTATTTATTTTTTAATTTTACAAAATCTTACTGATTATGTCTGGGGTTTATAGGGAGCCAAGGTGGTTCTTACAATAGAACAGAACCCTAATTACAACATTATACCTATGGGAAAATGGATCCACTTTACATTGCCACTTTTAGGAGCACAGGGTGGCAAAGTCAGGGTTGTCAATATCGGGTTCGCTTCATTGATACAAAAAATTCAAGCATTTATCGTGTACTAAGATGGCTCTTTCAGTCTGCAAAGTGGGGATAGTAGTAGCACCCACTTTATAGGATTGTTGAGGTTAAGGCTTAATTAATACGTACAAAGCTTTACGGAAATTGCCGGGCACACAGAAAGTGTTATTATCATCATCATTGTTACTGATCCGTTCAGGGAGTTGCAAGGTGGGTCTTAACTGCCGGAGCTGTTCTCTACTGGAGCATCAAGTATAGAGCATTCACAGCCAGAGCCCCAAGGGGACCCCAAGGCTCTAACATTGAGTCTGTGCTCCCAGCCATGAAACGTACTATAACCCATGTAAGGTTTTTATAAAGCGGCAATCCCACATCAGAGACCCAGCTTTTTACTTTTCTGGACTCATAGAATTGCCAGCAGCCATATACTCATATGGAGAATCTCAAATATATCATTGTTTTTTTTAAAAATAAAATAAAAAATAAATACTTTAATCTCAGTTGTATTGTCTTTGAAAGAGTACTCACACCCGCTTTACATGCGTGCACCCTTCTGAAGAGATGCATGAGAAATTGCTGACAGTAGTTACCTTGGGGGAATGAGGCTGGTTGTTAGAGAGTATAAGGAAATTTTTACTTTTCGTTTTATACCCTGATATAATGTTTGAAATTTGTCATGAACTTTATAAGTGGAAAAAAAAACAACAATAGGGCAGGGGGAAGAAAAGCACAACAGTAATCTGTATCTATCCAAAAAATAGCAATAATAAATAAAAGTGTAGTCTGAACAAAGAGCTTTAGGAAACATGGCACAATATGTCCCAAGCTTGAAGATTCACAACGCATACGAGCATATCAAAGGCTGTGAGAAGCTACAGCAAAGAAACCTGAATATAACATTTTTTCGCTTTTATTGCACCATTGAATATGCCATACAATTATATTCCAAGATAAATCAATTTTAAAATGCCATTAAAAGCTTGAGAAAAGATGATCTATACTTAGGTCAAATGTGAAAGAAAAGTGAATCTTTCTTCAGGAGTGGTGGGGCACATCCCTGGTATGGTAAAATGACTGGAATTCAGGCAAACCTGGGCTCAAATTCTCTGTCTTCCATTCCCTAGCTGGTTGAGCCCTTGTCAGTTTACCTAATCTCTGAGTCTTAGTTTGCTCATGTGAAAGGAATACTATCCTTCCTTCATAAGGGCATTTTGAGAGTTATACGAGTTAGCCACCAGGTATGTAGTTCAGTGCTAATAAACGGTAGTTCCCTTCTCAGCTTCTACTCCATCAACTCCACCTACTTCTTTGTAGCACTGCACTTGTTTTTGAGACCCACCCAGTCACCAAAAGAATTCCCTCCGTTTAAGAAAGATTTCATTTCAGGATTTATTAAAGGCCAGGCCATCAGGTAACGAGTTCTTGCATTTATAACGTGATTCCATTCCTAAAACCTTGATTTCCGGATACCATTTCCAGAATGTGAATCTTGTACAAGGCAAAGTTCATAGGCCTTGGGAGATTGTTTAGATCCTGTTTCTCTAAAATTCAGAGTCTAAAAGTTAGAGAAATTCAGAATCTGAATCGCATCCAGGTTTGCTTGTACCAGACTCTTGCAAGCCTCTGCACTACAGTAGCCCCTCTCTCAATTTCCTGTACCACTGTTGATGCTCTCTAACACCGATGCTCTCTAACACCGAGGAAGCAAATTTTAAGATTTAATTAAAGGCATGTGGAGGAAAGCATTGCCTTTTCAAAGTAACCTTCGCATTAAGCTCTTGGAATCTAATTATCCCCAGTGTTATTTGCCTCCCCAAAGTACCCACGCCTGTGCAGACTGAGTTTAAAGTTCAGGAAGCATTAACAAAAGCAATCTGAGGCAAGCTCAGGGCACAGCCTCTGAAGAATCTCCCTGTCTGCATCTTGCCTCTCCCTCCTCCTGGGTGTGCCTGCCCGGGAAGGCCAGTGAGTAACCTGCACAATTTTTTTCATCTTGGCCCTTCCCACCCAGACGAGAGAACGGAGTGGCAGACAGACAGGCAGGCCGACAGTGGCGAGTCCCGTTCAAGCATGCAAGGAACACGCCTCCACCAGCACCTCACCCCGGAGGAGCCAGGGCCCCGGCGCGGGTCTGCAGGGCGCTCGCCTCCCCATGGTAAGAGCTGCCAGCCAAGCGCCACGCGATTCATCTTTGTGCTTTGGTGCTGGCTTTTCTCTTTGGTTATGTTTAGGTGGGAGAGTTCCTAAGAGTATTGAGGGTGTTGTGTTTGTTTAATTGGTTCATTCTTGGTGGTCCCTAGACAAAGAAATGTCTTTTCCCAATAGGGTTTATTAGAACTTGTAACCTGATAGCCTGGCCTCAGTAGGGAAGTTAGCAGACTAATTACCTTTGGGTAGTGCAACTTACCCTTTGGCCTGGTAGAAAAAAAATGGCTTTGCTTACCAAATAGGTTTTGAGGAAGAAAAAATACTAAGGCTTGTGAGTATTTATTTCTATATGGAGCAACTCTGACTAATTGAAATGTGGCTTAATTGTCATCATAGCTTTAAAATACAGCAAGGCAATATTCTGCCTCAAAGCCAAAACAAACAAACAAACAAAAGGCCCTATTTGAAAGGTTTTGTGTTGAAGGAAAGATAGATGCTCGAGGTAGAATTTGAGGAAAAGAGTTTTTTAAAAAGAAAAAAAAAGGTAAGTCGGTCTGGTTAAATACATATGCACATGGAAGTATTAAATTAAGTCTTTGTTGCTCTGGGAGGAAAAACATCTGACGTTCAGTGTGGGACTCGTGGTATTTGCGGGAGAAAACTGAGATCTTTGTATAGTATGCTGAGAATTCCTTGAGGGGAGGGTCTGAAGGCAAAAGGGGAAGGCTGGAAAGCAGGTTTTTTTGTTTTTTTTCGCGTGGGGCTAGTGCCAAGAACTTCTCTCTTCGATTGCTGTGGGTGAGAGAGTAATTCACAGTAATCAAGTGCTGCATTGTTAACAGACTTCTGTGTTTCAAATATTTATTTTAAACACAAGCCATTAATCGCACTGGCATGTGAAGGAATAAAACTGCTGCCTCTGGTCCGTGGCCTAACCTAAACTTTAGTAACTAGAAGATTTCAAGAAAAATGTCATGGGGAAAGTTAATTTAATACTGCACACCTGTAGTACATTTGCGGCAGCCACAGGGAATTACATTGTGATTACATTAAAGTGAGAGGATGCCGAGCTAAGGGTTTTATAGGAGGATGTCGCAGGTGCACCCGACATGTGAAAGTTTGGCCCGTGTGCCTCTGCAAATGCAGCGCAGATTGTAGCTTTTGGGCACCGCTGCGCAGGCAACTTCAGGATTCTCTATAAGAAGCATCTGTAGGTTTTCAGAGCAGCAGTGTACAGCATCCTGCAAAACTGTATACCAAGTTGGCACATCTGCACTTTCTGGCATTTAGGAAGGGAATGAAATGTGTGTGTGTGCATGCTGGAGCTGGGAAGGGTGCAGGCAGGGTGAAAGTCCCCTTAGAGTGTGCACCCCTCTTCTACGTTTCAGGAGAACACCCTGTCTTTTGTTGAAAATAAGTCAGTAATTCCTCATCATTTTCATTATCGGTGTTCCTGTGGTGATGATGCCCAGCAGTTCTCTTTCTTTGAGCTTTGGTTTGTAGCTTTTCGCTTATGAATTAAAAGCATAGGTTGACTGCAGCCTAATTAGGCACCTCCTTGGAAGATGATCCAAGAAGGCTGCTTACTGTGTTGCTGAGTGAATAAGAGGTGGTGGTAAGACTTATGATGATTTTACCTGAAGATGTACAGTTGTAACTTTATGAATTTTGGGTTATGATTGCAAGACCAAGGGATGCCACTCCATCCTCCCACAGAGTTAACAGCACTGAAAAACATTCTGGCCCTCGAAAGCGTTTGCGTTTTGGATACTACCTGTTTCCTCTTACCATTTAAAAACATCACTCTCTCTACCAATCCTACTTCTTCCCCCATCCAGTGCTCAGGGATAGAATACAGTTTGGAAGAACATGGCAACACCCCCCCCCCCCCCCCCCCCCCCCCCCCCGTTAATGGCCTGTCCTGCGCATTTTCAGAACTTCCTGGGCTACCTCATAGATGAAATGCAATGCATTATCTGCTGGAATTAGTCTTTTCTTAGGCATCTTTATGATGAATTTAGCATTTATTGTTATTTCATTGTTAGCTTTCAAACAGAGATCCTACCAAGCAGATTAAAAATTTACCATATGAATAGGAAAGGAACTTTGCACTTATTGCAAACCTAGACTTTGAGCAACTGTACTTGCTCTCCTCACTTTGCAGGCCCCCTCCAGAGAGCCTTCAGGCACTACCTAGCCACCTGGCTACCAGCTTTGTGTTTTCTGGGATTCTTCTCTCTTCTACCCTCTGTTGTCATGGACCGCACAAGTGTTTAGGGAATTTGGGTTGGAGCTAACCAAAGGAGCATGGTAACTTTTCTAAAAAATGGAGAAGAGCACCCTAGATAAAAGGATTTTATAATAACTGTTGCTATATCCCAGACAAGACGCATAATTCCGAGGGCCTGGGTCAGGGAAAAGATTTGTGGATCAAGTCCTGGTAGTAGTAGTGCATTTCCTAAATCATCATCACAGCTAGGACAAGGGTAAGTGAAATGGGAAGATGGAGAGAAAAGGGCTTAGCCAGCAGCTGGCAGCTAAAATATAATTAGCATCAGCCTGTAGACTTCAGGGAGCTCATTTCCTGCTCTTAGGGCCTTCTGCCGGTCTTCTCTTCTATTTCCCCCTATAGTATTTCTTCTTTATCCATCAGTGTTCCTCATATTTATGCCATGGGTCCCTTTTTTTTTTATATAAACTTTTTTATTAATTAAAAAACTTAACAAAAGAACATTAAAATATCATTCCATTCTACATATACAATCAGTAATTCTTAATATTATCACATAGTTGCATATTCATCATTTCTTAGAACATTTGCATC
>PVIY010046227.1:0-10451 GCA_004026745.1 Myrmecophaga tridactyla | reverse complement strand
GATTTCTGTCCCACATTGCCAGGAAGGTCCACACCCCTGGGAGTCATGTCCCACGTAGACAGGGCGAGGGTGGTGAGATTGCTTGTTGTGTTGGCTGGAGAGAGAGGCCACATCTGAGCAACAAAAGAGGCCCTCCTGGGGGTGACTCTTAGGCCTAATTTTAAGTAGACTTGACCTATCCTTTGTGGGGTTAAGTTTCATATGAACAAACCCCAAGACTGGGGGCTCAGCCTATAGCTTTGGTTGTCTCCACTGCTTGTGAGAATATCAAGAATTCAACTTGGAGAAGCTGAATTTCCCCCCGTTCTCACCATTCCCCAAAGGGGAATGCCATTCTCCAATCACAGAGCCAGGCATTCTTGAAGAGCTGGTTGATTCCAGGGCTGGAGAAAGGGAAACACGAAATAAGCCTGGAGCATTTTGTGTGCCCGAAAATGAGGAATGGCTCAAACGAAAACAAAAAGGAACACAAGAACCTCCCTGAAGGAGCCCCAATTGACCAAAGGTGGAACAATTCAAGTGGCAAAATCATTAATGATGGTATTGGATTATAACCCACAGCATAAAATAAATACCTCCCAATCCGTACTGTTACACATAAAGTATTGAATAAGTAAGTATACTGGGGGGAAGGGGGTGAGGAGGGACAAATCCTACTTACTGAAGAATTCGGAATAAACGTAGCATGAGGGAAATAGAAAATCACCATTAAAACACCGGTTATAATTGCCGCAGGCAGAATCCACCAGTGGTTGTGAAATGAGTAGGTGAAACTCTTCGGAGAAACAGGACATTTTGAGTCTCAAAGGATCTCTCCCCCATCATGCATATCTTAGGTAGAAAATAGCAATTTATCAGTGGGGAAACCTGGCAAACACCACTTTAATCTAAAGATGAAAACTAACCTTACTAGAGATGACATATTTCTAATCCCTGATGGGGTACAGTGAAGAGGGATTGTGGTGCTTGGAGTTGTATACCCTAGAAAAAACACATGTTTTTCATCTTAACCCATTCCTGTGGGTGTGAACCATAGTAGCACCTTTGGATGGGGTGACCTCAGTTAAGGTGTGGCCCAAATGAATTAGGGGGATCTTAATCCTGTTACTGAAGGTTTTAAAGGGAAGGTCACAGAGAGCAAGCCAGAGGGAGCAGCCAGAAGCGGACGTCGGTGGAACCCAGAAGAGAAAGAAGGTGCCGTCATGTACATTTCCATGTGACGGAAAAGCCAAGGAACCCCAAAGACAGCCAACTGTGGAAGGAAACAAGCCATCTAGCCTCTGAAACCATGAGCCAATGAATTTGTGTTGTCAAGCCAACCCATTGCATGATATTTGTTTTAGCAGTCAGTTTTACAACACCACCTCAGGGATTTTCTTTCCCCAACACCCATAACCCCAGTCTAATCGTGAGAAAACATCCGACAAACCCAAACTGAGGGATGCTCTACAAAATAAATGCTCAGCACTCTTCAAAAGAGTCAAGGTCATCATGGGGCATGGCTCGCAGGGATGAGTCTGGTCCTGGCACTATGGGATTGATAATGCCTTCCAGACCAAGGTGGGGAAAGAGGTTGTTCTAGTTTGCTAGCTGTATATTCAAATGCAATATACCAGAAACGGAATGGCTCTTAAAGAGGGGAATTTGATAAGTTGCTAGTTTACAGTTCAAAGGCTGAGAAGATGTCCCAATTAAAACAAGTCTATAGAAATGTCCAATCTAAGGCATCCAGGGAAAGATATCTTGATTCAAGAAGACCGATGAAGTTCAGAGTTTCTCTCTCATCTGGAAAGGCACATGGTGAACACAGTCAGGGTTTCTCTCTCATCTGGAAGGGCACATGGTGAACACAGCGTCATCTGCTAGCTTCTTCTCCTGGCTTCCTGTTTCATGAAGCTCCTCGGGAGGCATTTTCCTTCTTCATCTCCAAAGGTCGCTGGCTGGTGGACTCTGCTTCTCATGGCTAAGTCATTTTGCTCTGCTCTCTCTGAATCTCTTCCATTCCCCAAAATGTTTCTTCTTTTGTAGGACTTCAGAAACTAATCAAGACCCACCCAAATGGGTGGAGACATGTCATCACCTGGTCCAGTTTAACAACCATTCTTGATTGGATTACATCTCCAGGGAGATGATCTAATTACAGATTCAAACATACAGTATTGAATAGGGATTATTCTGCCACTACAAAATGGAATTTTGATTAAAACATGGCTTTTCAAAGGTCTATACATCCTTTCAAACCAGCACAGAGGTGTAATAAAATAAAGCATCAGTGGCCAAGAGAGATCAAATGGAGTTGAGAGGCTATTCTGGAGGCTACTCTTACACAAGCTTCAGTTAGTTCTTGCTAATTGCCATGGTTTGCTAACCTCCAGCCCACATCACTCCTGCTGACTCTTGAGAAAATTGAGACTCTATAAACGTTTCATGCACTGAGTTTGCTTTCCTGGAAGCTATAATTCCCAGAGTTCTTAGGTCAGAAAAATCCTGAAACCCAAAGGGACCAGCCTCTCCAGGATTATCAATTAATTATATCCCCCTATCCTTTAGGGTCAGCACCCATTCTCAACATGGAAAAGTTAGAACGGACATTGCCCAAAGATTCCTATAGAGTGGGAGGAGAAGGAAGAGGTATAATAGAGAGAATGGGATTTGGCAAATGAATATGACTACTGAATCACTATATTAATATTCCTTCTAGCCTCCAGTGTTTAGGAGCAGCTACAAAGAAAAATCTGAGATGGTGGAATGGTAGCACATGACAAACCCTGGAATCTGTTCTGTAACTACTGTTGAAGTGTGCTTTGAAAATTATTGCTTTCTTCTTTGTTTTGTATATATGTCATATCTTACAATTTAAAAAGGACATTTAAAAAGTGTCAAGGTTGTAAAAGGTAGGAAAATTCTGTCTAATGGTTAGGGCTTGGGTTAGGGTGAAAAAACCCAGATCCCTTGCCCCTTGATGGTATTGGGGATCACATCCCCTGCAAAACTGGCATTCCTGCGGGTGTGAACCCATTTGTAATTAGATTATTAGGGAAGAAGTGGACTTGTTGTGAATAGGGTCCTCGAAGATCCTATTTAGATGAGGCGACATTGAATCAGGGAGAGCTTTCACCCTCTGACCAGGGGTCTCCGAAAGAGAGGAAACTGGGATGCAGGCAGTAGAAGCCAGTGTTGATGGGGTGGTGGAGGAACTGGAACGCTCTACAGGTGTAGAATGGTACAACCACCTTGGAAAATAATTTGGCCTGAACCAGCAATTCCATCCCCATCTATAAGCCCCAGACCAACTCTTGCACAGGTGTCCTGGGAGATATGTATAAGAGTGCTCATGGAAGCAGGGATTACGGTAGTCTCCAAACTAGAAATAGCTACATCCATCAACGGGACCATGGAAAAAGCAATCCCTGGGCATTCACTGTACAATAGTTGTTCTACTTTGCTAGCTGCTGGGATGCAAGATACTAGAAATGAAACAGCTTTTAAAAGGGGAATTTAATAAGTTGCTAGTTTACAGTTCTAAGGCTAAGAAAATGTCCCAATTAAAGCAAGTCTACAGAAATGTCCAATCTAAGGCATCCAGGGAAAGATACCTTGATCCAAGAAGGCCGATGAAGTTCAGGGTTTCTCTCTCAAGTGGAAAGGCACCTGGTGAACATGGTGTCATCTGCTAGCTTCCTCTCCAGCTCCCCAGAAGGTGTTTTCCTTCTTCATCTCCAAAAGTTACTGGCTGGTAGATTCTTTGCTTCATGATTCTGCGGCATTCTCTGTTGTGGCTTTCTCGTGGCTCTGTCGTTCTTCTCTGCTCTCTCTGACTCTCTAGCTTTCTCCAAAATGTTTCCTCTTTTATAGGATTCCAATAAAGTAATCAAGACCCACCTGGAATGTGTCTCCAACCAATCCAGTTTAACACCCACTCTTTAATGAATCACAGCTCCATGGAGATAACCTAATTAAAGTTTCCAACATACAGTACTGAATAGGGGTTAGAAGAAATGCTGCCTTTACAAAATGGGATTAGGATTAAACATGGCTTTTCCAGGGTACATACATCCTTTCAAACCAGCACCATAGTGAAAATGAATGAACTATGACTACGACAAATAATATATTATTTAGGGATATAAACGTATGGGAACGCTAGAGCAAAATTCAAGAATGTGGTTACCTTGAGGTGGGAATAAAGATGATAGGGTCTTCCAGGATACCAGAAATATTCTTTTTCTTATACAGGGTAGATTGTACAGATATCTCAAAATGTTCTTTCATGTGTTCTCAACATTTGATAAAAGGTGCCTATGGCAGATTTCAATTTCCAAAGTTAGCCATAACATCCTCTCCCATTCCATGCACTCTTCTTATCACTTGCCCTTGCCATTCTCCAATTAAGAGGTGGATTTTGGGCAGACCTTTGTGACTAACGCAACCATGAGAGTTTGTCGAATGTGATACAATGTAATTTCTGAGCCTAGGTCATAAAAGGTGAGGCAGTTTCTACCTGTTCTCTCCCATGATGTGCCGGTTTGAAACTGTTGTTTAAAGCCATGTTTTTAAATCCCCATTCAATATTATTGGGTGGGATCTTTTTGACTACATTACTTCCATAGAGATGTGACCTACCCAGTTGTGGGTGGTACCTTTTGATTAGGTGATTTCCACGGAGTTGTGTCTCCACCCATTCAAGGTGTTTTACTTATTAGAGTCCTGTAAGAGGGAATGATTTTGGAAAATGCTTCAGAGCCCACACAGCCAGAAACCTTTGGAGATGCAGAAAGAAAATGCCCAGGGAAGCCGTTTGAAGAAGCCAGGAGAGAAAGCTAATACACGTTGCCATGTGCTTTCCCAGCTGACAAAGGTGTCCCAGACTCATTGGCTTTCCTTGAGTCAAGGTATGTTTCTCTGGATGCCTTAGTTTGGACATTTCTATGGCCCTAGAACTTTAAACTTGCAACTTAATAAATTCCCTTTTTAAGAGCCATTCTGTTTCTGGTATATTGCATTCCAGCAGCTTTAACAAACCAAAAACATGGCATTTGCCCTTGGAAACCAGCCACCATGTTGGAGGAAGCTCAAGTCACATGGGGAAGTGATGCGTAGCTGTTCCAGCTGACAGCCTCAGCGGAGATCCCAGGAACAGCCAACATTTGACTGTCTTCAAGGTGTCTCTTGGCCCAGGTACTTTCTGACTGCAACTGCAAGAGAGACAGGAATGAGAACCACCTAGTGAACCTAGCCAGCCCTTAGGACCTGTGCTGGTTTGAAATCCGTATGTAGCCTCAGAAAAGCCTTGTTCTTCTAATCCTGATTCAATACTGTAGGGTGGGGCCTTTTGATTGGATAGTTCCCATGGAGATGAGGCACACTCAATTGTGGATGTGGCATTTTGATTAGATGGAGATGTGACTCTATGCATTCAAGGTGGGTATTGATTAGTTTACTGGAGTCCTTTAAAAGTGGAAACAATTTGGAGAAACCCCAGATGCAGACAGACTTTTGAAAATTAGAAGACACTTGGAGAACAGTTGAGACACTTGGAGAACAGTTGCTTCAGAGCTGAGAGAGATGCAGACATTGACAGAGAGGACAGACACCTAGACAAGGACATTTGGAGATGCAGAGTCCAGAAGATGTTGCCATGTGCCTTCCCATAAGATCCTAAGCAAGCCAGAACCCAGAGCTTTTCCCCGGAGGAGCTAAGTGAAGGCCCACAGATGCTTAGAGAGGAAACCAGTGGAATTAGACGCTGGAAGCAATGAAATAGTGTGCTGGTTGGAAAGGATCTATGTACCCTTGAAAAGCCATGTTTTAATCAAAATCCCATTTCATAAAGGCAGAATAATTCCTATTCAATACTGTATGTTTGAATCTGTAATTAGATCTTCTCCCTGCAGATGTAACCCAATCAAGAGTGGTTGTTAAGCTGGATTAGGGGACGACATGTCTCCACCGTTTGGGTAGGTCTTGTTGGTTTACTGGAGTCCTATAAAAGAGGAAACATTTTGGAGAATGAGAGATTCAGAGACAGCTGAGAATGCTGCAGCACTATGAAGCAGAGAGTCCATCAGCTAGCACTTTGGAGATGAAGAAGGAAAATGGCTCCCGGGGAGCTTCATGAAACAGGAAGCTAGGAGAGAAAGATAGCAGATGATGCTGTGCTTGCCATGTGCCCTTCCAGATGAGAGAGAAACCGTGACTGTGTTCACCATGTGCCTTCTCAGATGAGAGAGAGAGACCCTGGACTTCACTGGCCTTCTTGAACCAAGGTATCTTTCCCTGGATACTTTTGATTGGACATTTCTATAAACTTGTTTTCATTGGGACATTTTCTCAGCCTTAGAAGTATAAACTAGCAACTTATTAAAATTCCTCTTTTTAAAAGTCATTCTGTTTCTGGTATATTGCATTCTGGCACCTAGCAAACTAGAATAGAGAAGAAGGACCAGCAGATACCAGCCATGAGCTTTCCCATGTGACAGGCATCAGCCTTTCTTAAGTCCAGGTATCTTTACCTGGATGCCTTAGTTTGGACATTTTAATGGTTTTAGAACTGTGAACTTGTAACTTAATAAACTCCCTTTATAAAAGCTGCTCCATTTCTGGTATATTGCATTCCAGCAGCATTAACATACTAAAACAGGACCATAAGATTTAGTCATAAGAATAGATTATTATTGTTGTTTTGCACCACTGGATTCGGGATTGCTTGTTACACAGTGATAGATAGCTGTTACAACTCCTCTTCTGCTGGGGTAGGTGGAGGCAGGGCTCTAGAAAGGGGATTAAGGAGAGATCGTTGCCTGGTTTCTATCATTCCAGGTAAGGAGGTCACTGATGGAGAGGTCCTCTGTGACAGGTTGTCAGGAGGGGGCCAGTTTGGCTGCTGTGCTGGTTTAAAACTGTTATGTACCCCAGAAAAGCGATGTTCTTTAATCCTCATTCAATATTCATGGGTGAGATCTTTTTTATTAAGTTGTTTCCATGGACATGTGAACCACCCAATTGTGGGGGGTACCTTTTGATTAGGTGGTTTCCATAGAGATGTGTCTTCACCCATTCAAGGTGGGGTTGCTTACTGGAGCCCTTTAATAGGGAACCCTTTTGAAAAAGGCTTCAGGGTCCACACACCCAGAGACCTTTGGAGAAAAAAAAAAAAAAAAAAAAAAAAAAGGAAATGCCTCTGGGGAAGCCATTTGAAGAAGCCAGTAGAGAAAGCTAGCAGAGGTTGCCATGTGCCTTCCCAGCTGACAGAGGTGTTCCGGATGGCATCAGCCTTTCTTAAATGGAGGTAACCTCTTGCTGCTGCCTTAGTATGGACATTTTCATGGCCTTAGAGCTGCAGATTTGCAACTTAATAAATTCCCTTTCTAAATGCCATTCTGTTTCTGGTATACTGCGCTCCAGCAGCTTTAACAAACTAAACAGCTGCCATATTGAGAAGTCACCTAGCATGGATTCCTAACAGGTCTCGGGGAAGGATCTGTTCCCTAGGAATCTGGGATCTGTAGGAGGGATGGGAACCTCCTGTTAAAAGACATGCCCCTATTCTTATGCATTATATTGGTATCCCTTTTTAGTTCATGGTGTATTGGAGTGGCTGGAGGGAAGTACCTGGAACTGTTGAGCTGTATTCAAGTAGCTTTGATTCTTGAAGACAAGTGTATAAAAATATAACTTTTACAACGTTACTGTGGGATTGTGAATAACTTGTGTCTGTTGCCAGGGTATGGAGAGATGAGTAAAAGAAATATCGATATAAATGAATAAATAATGGGGGGGGAGACACAGGGTAAAATAACTTGGGTAGATGGAAAAACTAGTGGCCAATGAGAGGGAGGGGTAAGGGGTATGGTACGTATGAGTTTTTTCTTTTTTTTCTTCTTTTTCTGGAGTGATGCAAATGTTCTAAAAGATCACCAAAGTGATGAAGACACAATTATGTGAGGATATTGTGAGCTATTGATTGTACACCATGTATGGAATGTGAGTGAAGATTTATCAATAAAAATATTTTTTAAAAAAGACATATCCTGCTGACTTGGCCCAAATTTGTTCCTCCCCAAGTCTTCCCCCATGTTATAAAATGACACCACCATCTCTCCACTTGCTCAAGCCATCAACTCTGTTCTTTTTTTTTTTTTTTTTTTTTTCCATTTGAAGTCTTTTATTCTCTTAGTGAAGCATGGGACAAAGTCAGCTGATTTAGGTAAGGGTGTCTTTGGGCTAGTCTAATTGAAAAAAATTAAACAAGATATCAAAGAGTTCTCTCTACTAAGAGGTGTTCCAACCCAGCTCTTGAAGGGCTTAGGTCAGTGCCACCCCAAGACCAAAGAACATGCTAGGCACAGAGTGAGCCACAAGTCCTGTTAGGACTTACGAACAGGAGATTTTAACCCAGTGACGGCTGTTGAGGAAGTCAGTGCTCCACGAAGGAGGCTGCACGTGGCAGCTTACATCGACTCTGTTCTTATCATCCCCAACATCTATACCATAAGCATGACCCATTGGCTATGAAAATGTCCACTATTCTCCAACTCCACTGCTTCTACCTGAATGCAAGCCACCATCGCCTATTCTCTGGCCCCCCCTCAGACCATTGTCCTCCCACCCTGTGATGGTTTGAGGCTGTATGTATCCTAGAAAAGATGTTTTTAAATCCATTCCTGTGGGTGTAGACCTATCGCAGGTGGAGCCTTTTGGTTAGGTTATTTCAATTGAGATGTGACCACCTCATTCAAGGTAGGTCTTACTCCCCTTACAGGAGTCGCTAGCAGAAGATAAAACACAGGGAAAAAAAGCCCCAGAGAAGTTAAGAGAGACAGATGCTAAAAGAGAGAAACATGCAGCTTCTCAGAGGGGAAGCCACTAAATCCAGAAGCTGAAAGCAACGAAACCCAGGAGAATAGGATGGTGCCATGTGCCTTGCAATGTGACAGAGGAGCCCAAGCTCGCCAGCAGCCAGTCTTTAGAGAGAACGCGTTGCCTGCTGATGCCTTGACTTGAGACATTTTTCATGGCCTCAGAACTGTAAATTTATAAGTTAATAAATCCCCTTTGTAAAAGCCAACCCATTTCTGGTATATTGCATTTCGTCAGCTTTAGCAAGTGAAAACACCCCAATCCCACAAACCAATCGCCACGTAGCAGTCATAATGACCATTTTGTCTACTCTTCAAAAATTGATTTTCAAGGAATCATAGAATTACAGAAGATTTGCAGTGATGGTACAGAGAGCTCTTGTGAACCGACCACCCAGCTTTCCCTATTTTGTACAACCACAGTAAATTTGCCCAAACTAAGAGATTAACTAACATTGCTACGATTCTATTAATTAACTCAGAATTCTCTAGTTTTTCCACTGATGTCCTTTCTCCTGGCCCAGTACTCCTCTCCCATCCAGATATGACATTGCATTTAATCGCCACATCTCCTTAGTCTCCTCCAACCTGTGACATTTTTGGTCTTTAATGCTTTTGAAGCAGGCTGGTCAGGCATTTTGGAGAATGTTTCTCGATTTGGGATGAACCTCTTGTTCTAGTTTGCTAGCTGCCGGAATGCAATATGCCGCAAACAGAACGGCTTTTAAACAGGGGAATTTAATAAGTGGCTAGTTTACAGTTCTAAGGCCATAAAAATGTCCCAATTCCTGACATAAATGAAATCAGAAAGAAAGATAGATGTTAAAGATCGAGATGGTATAATCTAGGAATGCCTAGAGTGTATAATAATAGTGAAATGTACAATGTACAAACTTTAAAAAGTTTTTGCATGAGGAAGAACAAAGGAATGTCATTATTGCAGGGTGCTGAAAATAGATGATAATTAATACTTTAAAATGTCACCTTATGTGTGAGACTAAAGCAAAAAATGTTTATTTGTTACAAAATTATATTTTGACTAGAGCATTTCCTAATATAACTCATGTAGATAGTTTGATTGAATGTCATAAGAACGTGGAATCTCAGGTAGGACATGAGATTTTGTTGGTTTGTCCAGAGTGATGCCCCAATGAATCCCAGAGTGACTTGGTCAGTGACTGGAAAAGTATTTGCAAGCCCCCTTCGGGGAATGGTGAAAGCGGGGAGAAGTTCAACTTCCCCAAGTTGAATTCTTGATATTCTCACAAGCAGTGTGGACAACCAAAGCTATAGGCTGAGCCCCCAGTCTTGGGGTTTGTTCATATGAAACTTAACCCCACAAAGGATAGGTCGAGTCTACTTAAAATTTAGGCCTAAGAGTCACCCCCAAGAGCGCCTCTTTTGTTGCTCAGATGTGGCCTCTCTCTCCAGCCAACATGATGAGCAGTCTCACCACCCTCCCCCTCTCTGCATGGGACATGACTCCCAGGGGTGTGGACCTTCCTGGCAACATGGGACAGAGATCCTGGAATGAGCTGAGACTCAGCATCAAGGGACTGAGAAAAACCCTAGAATGAGCTGAGAATTAACATC
>PVIY010046226.1:0-18599 GCA_004026745.1 Myrmecophaga tridactyla | reverse complement strand
AAGCCAAGCCATTGCATGCTATTTGCTTAAGCAAGCAAGGAAACTAAATGGTATAGTAATAACAACGAAAGCTATCTATATTTACCTTCCTTTTTATGGAGGATCCTTTGTTGGACATTGAACTCTTCCTATGTTGAGAAGAAAACAAGTCAAGATGTAGAATTTAAAATGTAGAGAGAATGGGGTGGGCCATGGTGGCTCAGCAGGCAGAGTTCTCACCTGCCATGCCAGAGATCCGGGTTCGATTCCCCGTGCCTGCCCATGCAGAAAAAAAAAAAATGTAGAGAGAATTGTATAGATCATGCTACATAAGAAAAAACATTATTGTATTCCAAAAGTAAAAAAAAAAAAAGAGGTCCAAAAAGTCAGGGGTGGGGAGGTGGATAGATGAGAAAGAATGCTGTCAGATAGTCTAGAGTTTAGTACAGGGAGATGAAGGAAGGATATTTTAGGAAGTTTTCTGAATTAAAAAAAATTCTTCCTTTACTATGTATTCAAGAGACCTTTAGTAAAAACTGTGTGTTATTTTTCAATGCTTTTTGAAGTCAGATTTATGTTTTTTGTTTGTTTTTGGATACTGCACTGTGCCTCTCAGTACCCCAGATTTACTCAGGTTATGACTGTATTATTTAACATTTTCTAGGTCTCCCCAGTGATATTGTGACATTTGAAGGAAGTTCTGTGTTTCAGACATTTTTGCTGACCCCAATACACTGAGCTTGCAGAGTTCACGCTGAAGGTGTGGTTCTTTTTCCCTCTATGGTGACGGCTGAATGCCTTTGAAGAGAATTTACAATCCACCCAACATTCATGGTTTTGGCCTTTTGTCACCTTTACTGTTTGAAAGGACAGGTCTCTCACATCTATATAGCTATTGCTTAACTTGCTTATAAGTATTTCCAAAAAAAAAAGAATCTATAAAAGTCATCAATAAGGTAATAGAGAAATTACTTGCAGAAACAGGAACACTAGCCTTTCCTGCCTTGCAGCAAGCCAAAGAAAACTAATAAATGATATCTATTCTCAATAAACCTAAAGTTCTGTTATTTTCTGTCCAACTTCAATGTGTCCTCCACCTTGAAGACCGAACTCTTACAAGATATTGGGCAGAAGCCCATCACAGCGTTATTCTAATAATAAGGCCATTCCACTACTCCTTGAATTCTAACCCTGCAGTCGCACGGACAATGAGTGTGTCTACACATGGCACTAAAGTGTCATCAGCACCACATGTAACCCACCAGTTCAAGAACAAAACTGTACCCCAGTATGTGCCATGCTATATGAGGAAGTCTCGGAAAGATTATCTTACCGCCACACTTATAAAAACTATTCTTCACTAGACAGAACTGAACACTTGGTATTTCTGCACCTTAAATCAATCTTTTATTGATGCTTTTTTACCACATGTGCATTAACCATAGAGATTGTGACCATTTATTGCTGAGGTAATAGTTCTTGTTTTTAGGACATCTTTTTATGTGATCCAACTCCTCTGAACAAGTAACTTTCATTTCTGTAAGTTGTTTATATTATATTGTTTATACTATGCAACACTAGCCAGTCACCAGGATAATAATCTGTACATCTGTTCAGCAACTCTACCAGATGTTCCTGTGGATTTATATTCTTTGCTTAAGTTTTTGAGATACTTTTGCTCTGGGGAAAGACATATTAGTACAATAAACTATATTACAGAGAATGTCAAAATAGCTAATGTGTAAGCCAGAATTAAGCATTGTTACCTCAATCAACCAAAAATGAAAAGAGTCTAGAATTTTCTTAAAGTCATACTTATGATGGACTCTTCAATCCTTTTCTAATTAACATTTTAGATCTTCATAATATTGAAGTATCCATTAGCCAAATGCTAAGTTGCCATTTTTAAACTGTGTTATCTACCAGAAACTGTTCAATGTAATCAAAGTGTATATCTTTCTGTGATCATTTAGTGCCAATAACTGTATTTTGATTCACTCTAAAATTATTTCCATAGCAAGTAATTCCAGTTGTTGATATTTATTGAGCACATTCTGTGTGTTGGGTGCAGTTTGTACACTTTACAAACATCTCAGTGAATCCCCACAACTCCACGAGGCTATCACCATTAGGAGCCTCTTTTATAGATGAAGAGACAGAGGCTCAGTGAATTTACATAGCTGGTAAATGGCAGAGCAAGGACTGAAACCAAGGACCGACTGCTTGGCTCTCTGCTAACTTCTGTGCTATACTGTTTCAGTATTAAATAGAATTATTTCATCTATAAATCAGATACATTTTAACACAACTAAGCAGAAAATCAGTATTCTTACAACACCTCCACGTATGAACTTGCTTTGGAGTAATTTGTAGAATTGGAGGTATAGGGGGGCCAGTTGATGGAAACCTAGCTAGGAGCTGGGATTGGCTCACACAGGGACCAGTTTTTCAAGCTGGGACCATGCATATGGGGGCAAAAGTGATGCATCTTCCTAGTGCATTAATTTATACTTAATAATAAGTAGTTAAAATGCCTAAACCAATATTTTTATTAAACAAACATAAATATACTGTGAAATCAATTGCAAAATTTCCTTGAATTTTCAAGTTAGAAGCAAGATGTCCAGAAGCTTCCCTTTCTTGGGAGAATTGCCCCAGGTCTCTTGGGAGTAATGCCTGCATTTCCTCCCTTCTGCATTCCTGGTGTGCAGACCGGCTGCTGTAAGGAACAGAGAGAGCCCTTAAAAAGTCCCAAGCAGGTCCCAATGGCCCTCAAATTCTGATGACAGATGGGAATATGACGTAAAGGGAGCAAAACCAAAAGCAGGGAAAAAGAGAATCAGTGAAGCACAGACATAGAAATACAGTTGTAAAATATGAAAAGCAAAACATGTGGTCCTTTAACACATGCTCACACACAGCTTGAAAAAGGAAGATGTAAAAGATTTAAAGGGTACATGTCCAAATTTCACCCCCCGTCCAACTCCTATCCCCTGGTCTCTTGCTTCTTCACATTAAACATGACCGTATCTGTTATGTTTGGTTGGCTTGGTTTGCTCATCAGACCTCCTTACACAACAGCGCCCCAACGGCAATGATCCTGACTAAACATTTTTTTCACCCTGGGAAGTTTGCCATAGTTGTGCAGTCTCAGCCAATCGTGTTTCTGAGCAAGTCTTAAAGAAATCTGAGATATCTGTATAATGGTATTCTCTATGGTTTGATAGGGACACATGCTTAAAGAAAGAGGGTTTTGTGGAATGAAGGAATGTTTTATTTTTCTCTTTTTTAGTTGATGATTGCTGTTTCAGGATGTGAGCAGCTTTGATTGGCGAGAGAGATTTATTGCTTCCTGGAGAATGCAATTTTCTCTCAAGTGAGAACATTTAGAAAAGAGAATCCAAATAATTCACTAGTTCTTTTACTTTGTAACTTAGAGGGAAAAGGAAATTTAAATCTGCCCAATTTCACTCTCTCCTCAGGAGTGAGCAATGTTGTATTCTCAAAAACCACTAGGCAGAGAGGTCCCTGCTCTTTCTTTGCAGTTAAAGTACAGAATTCACCAGCTACAGTTTGCGCTAGCTGTAGCCACAAACTAGCACAAATTCTTTAGTGACTTCTGGAAATTCATTACAGCCAAGGTCCAATGGCACAAATTGCTAGGGAGAAAGACTAGCTTTGCCTACCGTTTTCTCTATCCTGTCCTCCATCACATCGCCATGACGGCTTCTACTGCATGGTGATTACACTGAGAAGTGACAAGAACCTCTCAAAAGTCCTTAGTCCTACTTTTCTCACTCTGACTTTCCAATCTGGGCAATTTCATCCATTCCCATTGCTTTTTTGACCATTTATAGGCAGATGTCTGACAAATCCTTATTTACACCCTTATCTCTCTTCTGAGTGCCAACCCATACGACCACCACCGTGCAGGAATCACCCCTCGGATGTTCAGTGTCAACAGATCAAAGCCTGAGCTTATCATTTTTTCCCCCAACTCTGTTTCTTCTGCTGAGTTCCAAGTTTCAGTAATCGGCATCATATCCACTCAAGCCAGAGACCCTGAGCATCCAATCCTCTTTCTGTAACACCCAATGCATTCACTTGGCTGCAAGTACCAGGTGGTTGTGATTCTTAAACACCTCTGGAAGCCATTTGGCTTAATTTTCTCCATCCCCACCTCTACCTCTACCCAACTAGTCCTTCTGCTACCAGTCCTTCGTCCTATATAATTCTCTTTGCCTAGCCCCACACTCCTGCCAGAGTAAACATTTTAAGATGCATGTCTAATTATATTACTCCCTTTAAAAAGCTCTCTAATGGATCCCATTAACCTGAGGATAAAGTTCAGGCATCTTAATATATCTCACAGGTGACTTCATGAACCAGTCCCCTGTTTACTTCTCTTTCTTTCATATCTACAACCTTGTCTCTTCTCCCAAATCCAGACATACTAAAGTACTTGCAGTTTTATAAAGTTCTATCTCTTGCCCCTAGGCTTTTGCACATGCTGTTCCCTCTGCATGACACACTCTGTCTTATTCCTTGTGACTTAGCACAAACATACTATCAGATCACATACTCAGGGCCTGGGGACTGGGGAGAATACACTTGCATGGCCCTGGAAATCAGTGCCTCCTTAAGTTTTGTACCCTAGGCATCTCTTGTCTTACCCTGGTCCCAAGCCTGCATACACTTAATATCTGTGTCATCCCCGATTTCTATCTTCTTTCCCCAAGGTGGGTCGGGAGCCTCCCCCAGTCCTTTCTATATGTACTCTTCACCAGTTCTGTAGCCTTTATTCTTCTCTATCGTAGTTGGCTTTCTGCATATCTTTCCCATTAAGCTATAAGTTCTTTGAGGGCAGGGACTTTATATCAACCATATTTATCATAGCATTTGATATACAGTAGGCAATTCATATGTACTGCATAAATGAATAAATAAATGATATACTTTCAGCCCTATATGTGTCAAGTGTGACTACAAAACTATAAAATCAAAGAAAGTTTGACATGGAGGAGTGCCATGAGAGCACAAACCCTTCAATTTACAAATGAAGAAATTTGTCCAAGAGGGTCATGTCAATTCTGTTTCTCAATATTACATAAGCTGGAAAGGCATCCTTGTATCTTATTTTTAGCAGATATCAGTTGCTAGTGAAAAGAAACACAAGCTATTCACTAAGAATATTTAATAGCCAAACCAAACAATGTAATATGTCAATCAAAATGATTCTATAACTCCTTATAAACAAGAATAAGTCAAGCTTTCATTAGATAATTTTCTTAAATTTGTGCACAACTACCACCCACCCACCCCACCCACCACTCACAAGTGAAGCAGCTTTGGAAATGCCAGAAAGGTTAAGTAGAGACGAGACTAAAAAGAAGAGTATTTACTAATTTGCAACACCATGTAGTTAAGCAAGACTTTCCCCCCCGAATTCTGGAGTGGAGGGATCAGAGGATGATCCTCCACTGGTCTCTCTCTTGGTCACTTTTCCTCTGAAAAGTGATTATAGCCACGGATACTGTGAGAGCATTGCCAGCAGTAAGAGCACCAGGGATAGGGGTTGTCATGCTTACGAGGTGAAGGTCTAGGCTTTTTGTAGGCGGTATTTATGCTTCTATGTATAAATATAGGTATTAAATTAAAAATAAATGAATCTTTCCTACTTGGAGCCCTCAAGCCCAGATACAAAATATTATTTAAATAAAATGATAATAATTCATTAGGCTTTTAAAATTAAATATCAAACTCCCAACATAACAAATTTGAATCTATGAGTTTCATCATAATCATGAAAAAGTACAGTGGTGAAGATAGGAAAACATTTTTGATTTGTTTTCTGTTATTAGAGAAGCTGTAGGGTTACAGAAAAAAATCAAGCAGAAAATACAGAATTCTCATATATCATGCCTGCCACCATTATTAACATTTTGCATTAGTGTGGTAGCTTTGTTACAATGGACTAGAGAATATTATTTTAATTGCAGTATTCACTATAGTACATAGTTAGGGCTCACTATTTTGTACAGTCTTATAGCTTGCTTTTTAATTTTTATTTTATAACATAGATATAACCTAAAATTTCCCCTTTAAACATATTCAAATATATTCAGACATGCATGAAAAACATGTTTAAAAGCTAAAATGAATGCCAGATTAAATACCTTTGCCAGGTCAAAAAGCTAGAATAAAATCTTTCCTATAAGCTGATTCTTTTAAAGACCCAAAAGGCACAGAAGTCTGCTAGAGGTTGTTGACCAAAGATAAAAAATGACTTTGGCATTTCTATTCTGTGCAAAAGTAAAAGTTGAAATAAAATGTACTTAGAATTCTGACATTTAAGATTTGCTGGAAAAAACACTATATTGGCTGCCTATTATATGATTTGGAGAAAACCATATCTAGCAGAGCATCTCTCTGCTGAAATTCCCCTTTACAGGAGCAATTTAACGATTTAGGGGGATCTTTACTGAGAATTCTCCCCATTCCATTCCCCACTTCTACCCTGAACCTCTGTGTAAAGACTTGAAACCAATGGTACGCTGGAAAACATTTAACAACCAGATTTCCAGGAAGAAAAAAGCAGTACCAGTTGGTAGTATACTGGTTTGAAAGGATTATGTGCCCTAGAAAAGCCAGGTTTAATCCGGATCTGTCTTGTGGAAGCAGCCATTTCTTTTAATCCCTATTCAGCACTGTAGGTTGGAAAATTGATTAGATTATCACCACAGAGACGTAACTCAACCAATAGTGGGTATTAACCTTTGATTAGAGGGAGATGTGACTCCACACACTCCATGTGGGTCTTGATTAGTTTCCTGGAATCCTTTAAAAAAGGAAACATTTTGGAAAAAGGTTGAGAGCTCATATAGTCTGAGACCTTTGGAGATGAAGAAAGAAAATGCTCCTGGAGGTGCTTCATGAGACAAGAAGCCTGGAGAGAAAGCTAGCAGATGTTGCCACGTTCACCATGTACCTTTCCAGTTGAGAGAGAAAACCTGAACCTCATCAGCCTTCCTGAACCAAGGTATGATTCCCTAGATGCCTTAGATTGGACATTTCTATAGCCTTGCTTTAATTTGGACATTTTCACAGCAATAGAACTGTAAACTTGCAACTTGATAAATTCCCCCCTTTTAAGAGCTGTTCTGTTTCTGGTACATTGCATTCCAGCAGCTTGCAAACTAGAACAGGTAGCATTTACCAATTTCTTTGATGTAAATACTCCCATCATTGGCCAATTACAAGTTTCCAAGGTGAATACTGAGTTGGGAAGAGATGCACTCCATCAGCTCTTGCAAACCAGTGTGACTAGCACCAGCACACCACTGTTTGAAGTCCTGGGTTATTGATCCTAAGAACCCTTCTGCCCCTGTTCCTGCTGGTCTATGGCCATTCTTCTGTGTCAGTCATGATCAGACAGGTTATGCTGCCTAACAAATTAGCCCTGAAATCTCAGTGGCTTAAAGCAATGAAGCCTGGTTCCAGGGACAGATGGTACTCTGTTTATCAAAGAGGCCCCGGCTGATGGGGGCTTCATCTGGAATGTGCTGGTTGCAGGGAAAGAAAGACTGGAGATTTACATGTGGGATTTTTACCATTTTAGCTCATATTTCATTGCCCAGAACTGTTTTCATGACCCCACTTAAATGTAAAGAATTTAAGAAATGAGGGGGGAGCAAGTGAAATGCTTGGTGAGTACCATCGTTTCTTTCACACTGTGGTTATATACTCCAAAAAAACATGTTCTTAATTCTAATCTGTTCCTGTGGGTGAGAACCCATAGTAAATAAGACCTTCTGATGAGGCTACTTCAGTTAAGGTGTGACCCACCTCAGTCAGGATGGGTCTTAGTCCTGAGAACTTGGAGTCCTTTAGAAGAGAATGAAATTCAGACAAAGAGAAAGCCATAGACAGAGCAGCCAGAAGCTGAAATCAATAGAACCCAGACAAGAATTGAGAGACCAAGAGATGCTGCTTTGTGTCTGGCCATGTGATAAACTAAAGTACAGTTGTGTGGAGAAAGCAACACCTTGATAATGGACATTTTCCTGGCCTCAAAACCATAAGCAAATAAATTCCCATTCTTTAAGCTGAGTCATTTTGTGGTTTGCTTAAGCAGCCTAGAAACCTAAAACACACATGTGTGATGGTTTCAGCAGGCATCCATGCCTCTTGGAGGTTCAGGACATAGTTCAAGGGTGACAGTAGGGTAAAGGGGAAGTAAAGGAGCCAACTCCATATGCCTTGAGAAAATAAGTTCAACAAAAATCTTCAAGCAATTTTTTTTACTGTTAATAATAGTAATATGCTTAGCTGTTCTAATTTGCTAGATGCCAGAAAGCAATAGACCAGAAACAGAACAGCTTTTAAAAAGAGGAATTTAGTAAGTTGCTAGTTTATAGTTCTAAGGCCAAGAAAATGTCCCAATTAAAACAAATCTATAGAAATGTCCAATCTAAGGCATCCAGAGAAAGATACCTTGATTCAAGAAGGTTGATGAAGTTCAGAGTTTCTCTCTCATCTGGAAAGGCACATGGTAAACATGGTAGCATCTGCTGGCTCCCTCTTGTTTGATGAAGCTGCCCGGGAGGCATTTTCCTTCTTCATCTTCAAAAGTCACTGGCTGGTAGACTCTCAGCTTCATAGATTTGCAGCATTCAGAAGCTTTCTCCAAAATACTTCTTCTTTTATAGAATTCCAGTAAACTAATCAAGACCCACTAGAATGAGTTGAGATATGTCTCCATCTAATCAAGTTTAACCCCCACAGTTGAGTCATATTTCCATGAAAATAACCTAATCAAGTTTCCAACCTATAGTACTGAATAGTGATTGGAAGAAAACTCTGCTCCCACAAGATTGATTAGGATTAAAACATGGCTTTTCTAGGGTACATAAATCTTTTCTGACCAGCACACTAGCCAATCATTCTTCTTTGAATGGGAAAGAGACTCACAGCTCAATGAAAATCCAAGGAAGGCTTTGCTCTGGTCTTTGCCACACTTGAGAAGTGCTGCGACTTGTTATGAATTTGCTTGTCTAAACAATAAACACAATTTGAGGTTTGTCTGCCTGAGCCTGAAGCATTTCTGGGAGAAGGCTTTTTGGGAGAAGGCAACTCCTAGATTCCAAGCCTACTTGAGGCAAGGTTCACATAGGACAGGAGGGATCCGTGGGCTCTCAGGGACTCTTGTCTAAAATCACAGCATTTCATTTTTATTCAACAGATGTGTATTTTGTACCCAATGAGGGCCAGGTTCAGAGGCTTCCTCTAGGGATCCTACAGAGGGAAGAGCATCAGGTACTTCAAGTTCTCCCATTCCTTACTGTATCTCCTTAATGATTGGAAACAACATCCATTTAACCACTTCTATTCTGAAAGCAAATCATTGCGAGGAGTAGAGGGCTAGGAAAATGGGTAGCAGAAGAATGTGATTTCAAACTTACCTCAGCCAGCTAATTAATTAGGGGCACTTGGCAGAGTCCTTTAATCTCTACGTCTCCATTTTCTCATCTACAAATTAAAGGAATTGGAGAACTATACTTGTCACACTCTCTTTGTGACATTTTGAGGAAACAATTTGCAAAAAGGGTGAGAAACTAGTGGGCAAAGCTCCAGAACCCCAACCCAACTTTCAACTGGAGCAGATGTTTGTTTTTGTTTTTGTCTTTTTTTTAATGTATTAGATTTTAGAGCATATTTTTGGTTTTTAAAGTGGTGTCATTGCTTCATAAAAGTTGTCCTTAAGAAAATGGTTCTACTTCTTCAAAGTTAAGAAAGATCTATAAATATCATGTGGGCTGATAACATCAGCCCCAGGAAGTCAGGCTGCCTTAGGACTCTGGTGTTCAGCTAGGGTGCTTCCTTTTCTCACACAGACTGTCAGTTATGGTCCCAGTTTTTCCACACTGCTCAGTCTTCAACAATTGCAGGCCTTTAGTCAAGACTCTCCTTCTGCACCGTCAGCATGTCACAGAGAAGCTCAGACTGAGTAAGAAATATGCAGAGTAACAGGTCCTAGGACTTCCCTGAAATTAAAAGAAAAGACAGCAGCCTGTACAAAGAGCCTGTGGTTTGGAATAGCTCCACAGAATATTAAATCATACAAGAATTTTCACTCATCTTCATCTTGAAGTTCACAAAATTTCCCTCTAATGAATTCTTTATATTGGCAGCTCTTCTGTTTTTCTCTTCCCCTGGTCTCTCACTTCCCCCCACTCCCCCTCCCCACTCCTCCCCCCTTCCTCTGAGCAGCCCTCTCTCCTTTGGTCTCTGTGGGAACATGTGGTAATACTTTTCCTTGATTGAGGACTTGAATTTGGTCTACACCTGTGTAGGTCTTCAAGTACCAGCTCAGCAGGCGTTGCAGGAGGCGGTGCTCCAGAAGAGCTCAGTGCAACACTTGCTCTCACTTCCTTGGAGGCAGGTGAGTGCCTCGCCTCTTCCCCCTCCATGCGTGGGACCTGCCGAGGTTGCTCCCAGACATGCTGGTTTACTAGTTAAGGCTTCTGTGGTGTATTTATTCTTCATAGTGTGAAATCTCATCCCTGTATATGAAGCAGAGGCTTACTTACTAAAGCATGCAAACTCAAAAAGGTAAAAACAAAGAAAGAGAGAAGGAATGAGTGAGAAAGGGAGGGAAAAATACTGGCAAGAAATTATTTGTATTGCATGCTTTATCTATGGCAAGTACCATCCTTACAGAATTTTGTTTGCATCTTATATGTAAGAAAACAGACTCAGAGAAGTAAAGTGGTATGCTCACGGTCACAGAGCCAACAAGTGGCACAACCAAGAATTAAAGACACACCTTATAATTCCAAACCCATTGCTGTTTCTGATTTACCCAGCAGTATTTCTTTATTTCTGGAACCAACCACTCCACCATAATTATAAACTCAAGTAAAAAATTCTAACTAGTCAGAACTACTAGTGTTTGAGAGCCTGATGTATGACCAGTGGTTTCCTTGGGGTCTGTAGACATTCTCTCGTTGTGGTAGACCAGCAAGATCAATTGTAGAACAGTCATCTCACGGTTTTTACAGAAATGCGGCTCAGAAAGTTTGCATAGCCCAAGATCGCACAGTCGAATGCAGATCACTCTCTACCTAAAATCTGCCACTTATTTCCCATGGCTTTCAAGAATAAATAGTTCCCCCTAACTTCCCCATGCTTTTGGTATAAGTGTGAAACCCCATTTTAACACACCATTTTGTATTTGCTTTTTTTCTAGTAAATATACCTTGGACAGTTTTCATGTAATCTAATATTCTTGTGAAACATCATTTCAATGGCTGCATAATATTTCATCATATCATTGAACCATTAGTTATTAATTTCCTATTGCTAGATATTTAGTCTATTTTCCATTTTAAACTACTATAAACGTTCTGTGATGAACACAATTGTAATTAAATATTTGTTTGCAATCTAGAATTGAAATCACTGGCCAGAGATAGGAGATTTACACATACTCACCATCCACACCCTGTGTAGCTCAAAGCTGAATGGCATGTATCTCAGTGGTTCATCCTTAGAGATACTGGGTAGAGCAGCTCACCCCCTGGGGTTTTTCTGCCAAGTCCTTGGCTATGCTTGGAGCTGGTCACAATAAATGGAGAAAAACATTCTAAGCCAGGCGTGTGCTGTTGTCATAGCCGACCAGACACTTGTTGGACTGGTCCCACCTGCTGCTCGGGGTACATGCCTCCCTCAGCCTTCTCCTCTGTCATCACCACATCAGAAGGAGTTCTCATTTGCAGCTCAGCAGTTGGTCTCACCCGCATAAGGGCCGGACCCACTTGGAATTCCTACCATGGGAACCACAGCAGGGAAGAGGAAGCACAGAAGGGTCCTGGAGATGAGATGCAAGAGCGATCCCTGAAAGCTAACCTGCCCCATCAACCTACTTACTCTGCATCTCCATAGAGGATTCAGAAGAGGCAGGTAGGCAGAGAAGACTTTAAAATAGTCACTCCTTAGAAGCTGAGGACCCTTACTTAGGATACGGAAACCCTGTAAAACGGCCCAAGTGAGAAAAGACAATGTAGGTAAACAGCAAAGGCTTTTTAAGCAAAGGCTTAAGACATTAAGTGTTTGTTAAGATGGTGACAATAGCTGGAAACCCTTCATAAGCTAATTAAAATGAAGAAGAAATGTAAAAAAAAAACACTTTTTTGAAAAGAAAATAGCTATTAGAGAAGAAGTGTCTGTTAGCACATGAGTTTTCTGTCAAACCATTTTGTCATAAATTTCAGAGCTGCCTCATCTGGACACCATACATGGAATGATTTATAATTCCCTGAAACATTCATTCAAGCATGTTTTATTGTGCCCTTAAAACTAACTTTATATTTATCAAGTACTTTATAGCTGATAAAATGTTGTTCATACGTATTATCCCATCTTATCCTCCCAACAGTCCTATGGGACAATTATCATTTTTACTTATTACTACTTATGAAGAATCGGAGGCTGACAAAGGTTAAGATTTATTCAAGATCACACAGCTAGGGCTGGGACTTGAACACAGTCCTCTGGACTCAAATCCTTTGCCAGCTATTATGTGGAAGATTCTGCCAAGGCAGACATCGGAACCCAGAGCCCTTAAGGGAAGACTTGAAAGGCCTGAGTTAGTTTATACCCTGTGCCTAGCACTTCTCTACGCACAGTGAAAGCCAAAAAGAAACAGAATATAAAGTCTGGGGGCCCTTCCTTAAGCATCTACCCAATTTGGACACATATAGTGGATTGAATTATGTAACCCAATTTAGACAGGTTTTTAATACACGTTCCTGCAGGTGTGAACCCATCAGAGGACAGTTTTACTCAATCCTCCTCATCAGCCTCTTCATGGTAACAGCCGGAACAGCAGTTCATAGGTCTGAATGTTGCTTTCTCATTTTAGTTACTGACACTTAGACTGTTTCTAAGGGAAATTCATGCTGAATGTTAACATCAGAGGTTTAGAGCATGTTCATTCTTTCTCTCTTCCTGGGCTAAAGGAGAGAGAGGATTCCTGTTTCCTGGCATTGAGAAAAGCAGCAGAAAATAGGATAAAAGTTCCAGTGAGAGGTCAGGAGAGAAAGGAGGTGGAATATGAGAGGTTTCCCTTTGTTCCCTTCCTTCATCAAGGAAGATGGAGCCGAGGCATTAATGATCACAATAAAATAACAGGCAGTGGGGCGGTGCAATGGTGGCTCAGTGGCAGAGTTCTCGCCTGCCATGCCTGAGACCTGGGCTCGATTCCTGGTTCCTGCCCATGCGAAAAAATAAAATAGAATAATAGCAGTGGAAACGTGAGGTGGCCATGGGGTATTTGTTTTATATGTACAGGTTAGTGTTTATTCAAGAGCCTAAGTGGAAACATGTCATAAATTCTTGGTAAAATCTACCTATAATGGTAATGATGAAGTTGATGAAAATGAAAACTGTAATACCTACCAGGTATTGAGGTGCTTATCCTCTCTTGCTGGTACCATGGAGTACGTGATATTTTTTCTAGTATATGTAGGAATAATAACTGAAACAATAACTAGTAATTTACTATCCTTTTTGGTGACTATGTCACTTTGAAAACTCAGAAAAAGTTTCTCTTGGTTTTATCTGTGAACCATGAACCTGATTTCTATCAGAATCATGGTGACAGTATGCAGTTCATGGAGAGGGAAGCAATTAACTCCTGATTTCAGAACCAAAACATTCTGGATTGGATATTTTAGCTGAACTTAAGTACTGTAAATTACTGTAAAGCAAAGTTTCAGCACACATATTTATCTTAGCTTGAATTCCAATCAGCAAGTATTAATCATTTAAAAGTACATGCCATATTTTTAGACAAATTGCCTTATCTAAAGGCTACAATAAGATTGAAAAAGGTAAGAAAAAAAGAAACATATTCAATTTCATGTACAACTGGGAACACAGATACAAAAAGGAATTTAATAGGTTTATAACTATACTTAGAGTTGAGACTTGCAAGCAGATTATTTTTAGAACAGATCATTTTACATCAGCATTTCAGTGGGCATCAGAAATGCAAATCATTGAGAAAAGTCCAGTATTTCTCATTTAAGGAGGTTTGTCAGAAAAGTGAATATAGTTGTCTATTCTAATGTCACTGAAAATAAATGCAGGAGGTTAAGAAGCAATTATAAGGGGCTCTAAGTCAAGTCAAAATTATGTTCCCAAGTTCCTCAGACATCTGTCTATCTTGTTGCCACAGCTAGTCTTTCTCTGCTGAAGATCTAAGCCTCAAAATCTTCTTATACTTCACGCTTTCCTCTTCTGCTCTCTCTCACTTCAAAATGCTCAAAAAATACAACTCACAGAGGTATTACGCTGCCAGCAGCCCACACCATCTGTTTCCATCCACCAACCCTCTCCTTAATATTTCTCAGCACATTGTACATTTCCCAAGGGCAGTGTAGAGCCCCATACATCAGGAGAAGGGAGTAAATCCAGGGTGTGGCGCTATTTGAATCTGCATTTTCTATCTGTGCTGTTCCCACAGTAAATGACTTTGTACAGTGTGTTGCCTATTAATGCGTGACCTCTGACCAGAGGATTTCCCCTGCTCCACATATGTGCTCAGCATCCCTCTCATGTGGTAGATAATGTTTCAGATTGCAATGACATTTATTCCGTGCTGGAAAAATTTATTCAGTCTGACTCTTGGAAGATCATTCTGTTGCATTTTTGGCTCATGCTAGTTTTCAAAGTCTTTTGCGGGGATCAGAGTAAAGGACATTACCTTTGGCTCTTCCTGGGAATATTCCTATGGTCGTATATTTTGTGGGGGGGATTTTATCACTTTACATTCATTCTCATATTCAAGTGTTTCTATCATAAAAGAGAATTGAATATAAATCAATATAAGGAAAAACAAATTTATGCAAATTATTCACATAAAAAAATTCTTCCTGGGAGATATAAAAACAATGCGTCTGCACATGTTGAAGCAGAATTCCCAGGCTAACACTGGCCGGTCAGGCATATGGATTCTTAAACCTAAGGATAATTAATTTAAGAGAAAAGAGGTTACTCATTGTACCATAGTTTCATTGTTTAATTTTGAAAGCTACTCGTCTAGGATAAACATAATTTGAAAATATATAATAATACTTATGTTTCTGACAATATGATATGCTAAATTAAATGAAAAGACCTTATAAAAGACCTTAAAATTTGGCTAAAATTATTTTTGAAAATCGGGGTGTACAAGGTGGCTCAGTGGTAGAATGCTCACCTTTCATGCGGGAGACCCAGCTTCGATTCCCAGACCACGAGCCTAAAAAAAAATAAAATATATTATTCAGGTGACAAGAATTAAAGGGAAATCCTCAGAGGACAAAACAAAGTAAAAGCAAGAATCCAGAAAGGTAAGGAAACAACAAAATGACTGTGAATTTCCATTTGGACAACGATGAGAGGAATAGGGACACAAAAGAAAATGGTACCTCCGAAAGCTATTAGTTGAGCCCCACATAAAACTGAGATCTCGGAGGAGTATCCTTGGGGAACCAGAGAACACAAATGCATACATACATAAACTCCGTTCCACCAAAGATAACAGCAAAGGAACGTGCTTGCCCCAACCTTGCCAGAGGTGGAAAAAGACATTTCTCCTGAGTTTTCAAAGCCATAAGTCCACCCCCACACAGGATCCACAAAACTCCAAATCAGTAATTAGCACACACATACTTACAAGAGAAGGACACCTTCAATCCATTAATACAAACTTAAAGAAAAATAATTATAAAATGCACAGGAAAACAATGTTCCCTGAGTAACGGTATGTATTGAGGCACACCTAACACTTCAAATGGTACCTAAAAGTATACAATCAGGTAAGAATATGCAATCTTGTCGGGGAGAGGACAAAATGGAACTAAAATACTGGCCAGTTACAATGCACAAGTCTCAAGGGGGTTGATGACGTGTGAAATGGTCTAAAGGTCTTATTTTGTTTGAGAGGAAACTTTGTTAAATTACGTATGCATGTTAAAATTTCTAAGGTAACCTTTAAAAGGATATAAATAGATTATGTAGTTTCCAACCTAGTAGGAGGTAAAAATGAAATAACAAACAAAAGCCTCAGTAAATAAAAAATATTTAAAATAAAATGGCAAGAAAAGAGGAAAAATAAGGATCATTAGAAAAAGCAGGTCAAAGAAGAACAAAATAACATGGTAGAAATAAATCCAAATAAATTGGTATTGGTAATAATTTCTATACTCTAAAATCTAAATCAATGATAAAGAATTCCAGAGTGAATTTTTAAAATTACTCTTTATTAATAACAGATACACCTGACATAAAATGATACAGTGATACAGTAAGGTTAAAAATAAAAGAATAAAAAATGTACAAATAGTGTGCAAACACTATCCAAAAGAAAGTTAAAGTAGATTTATTAATATCAAAATTGATAGACTTCAGGACAAAATGTTTTTCAGAAGCAAAAGAATCACATAATTATAGGTTTTTATATAATTAAGAAGATAAAACTCTAACACTATATGAACCAAATAATACAAACTCAAGCGATATAAAGCAAAATTTGATAAAAATTCAGGAATGAATTTATAAATCTAACTTCAAAAAGAGGGATTTTAATGCACTTTTCTAAATAATTGTTAGATCAACTAGGCCAAAAACATCAAGAAAAATATTGAAAGACTGAATAATAAAAGTGCAATCTTCTTTATAAACATGGAACAGAACATTGCCTCTATCAATTGAGGACACTCATCACTTTAAGTATGCATAAAATACTTACAGAAACTTAGGTAAGAGTTGACCATAAAACATGTCAATAAACTTCAAAGATTTAACATCTTTCAAAGCAAATTTACTAATCCTATTACAATTAAGTTAAAAACCAGTATTAAAGAGATAAATAGAAAAAACCACACATTTTTAAACATACAATCACAATTTTAATAACTCATGGGTCAAAAAAGAAATTACAAAAAATATCAGAAATTACAATGCACTAAGCAATAACTGAAGCACCATATATCAAAACTTGTAATATGAAACCAAAATAGTAATTAGATATATGAGGGTTTAAGTGATTTTTTTAGCAAAGATAGAAGACTAAGCACGCGTTTGCACCCAGGCCCTGTCGTTGTAGAGCCCAGGCAGGGGCTGCGGTGAGACTGAAAAGCACACTAGGCACAGAAGTGAACATGTGTTTATTGGGATCTACGAACAGGAGAAGTTTTCTGGTGATGGCCAGCCAGACGGTTAGCACTCAACAAAGGGAAGGAAAACGCACAAGGCAACATACGATTTCAGAACAAAGACATTCTGTATCTATGGGGACATCAGGGCAGTAGTATGACCATTAAAGGGGCCTAAGATCTCACATTTACTAAGGTTACTGTGTAAGATACGGTCACTCCCTGTTTTTATACCTCTAATTACATTCCTGCCCCTCAGGGGAGATTATTTACTTTCCCGACCTTTGTGCCTGGCTAAAGCGGGCCTTATAGGAGAGTCCTCGGGATCAGTCTGCCAAATTCCACCCCCCACACAGGCTGTGTTGGCCGTAGGATGGACATTGCGTCCATGTACCACAACAAATGGAAGACAGCAGGGCACAGACTTCCGGGAAGATAGCAGAGCAGAGTGGATGAATTCAGTCCTCTCTGTGGAACAAGACAGGGGACAGGCAGGTAATGACCTGGGCTGCAGTCCCAGGGTGTGAGTAAACAAGAGGCTCTCTTATTTGGGGAGGACAGAAGGGACAGGCTTGGGGCAGGGGGATTGGGATGGGGACAGCAGAGTGGGTCACTTGACAATGAACCCCACTGGGGTAGACTGCAGTGCCAGGGGAGGTGTGGAGTGGAGTGGAGGGAGCTGACCGTCCCTCCACTCCAGCCTGCCCCAGCTGCTGGCTGGGGAGAGGGGGGATCCTCTGTGCATGGGTCATAGTTGACAGTGCCTGTGGGGACGCCAGAGCTGACCCAACCATCCACTGCAGGTGGTCGGGCCTGCGGACATGGGAAGCAATCACCTGGCCAGGTGCTGGGAATAGCGGGCCCCACAGGTGCAGTGCCTGGCAAACGTGCTGGGTACCAGGCATTGCAGGGTGGCTGATTCCCCAAGCCAACTTCCAGCCACTCCAATCCCGAAGGGGCAGGCTTGAGGGAGAAGGTGCCTCAGGATTGCCACCTGCTGGACAGAAACGCTAAGCGCAGGCAGGCTATCTGTCTAGATTTTTAGTTTTTTCCTAATATTCGTTTTACCTTCTTTTTTAAACATATTTTTTCTACATGTATATTTTTATTAGTAGCATCATTGTTATTTTATTTTTTATTTTAATATATAATTTATATATTTATATTTTACTGATTATTTTAATTTCTTATATATATATTTTTATTATTCTATTTTATTTATTTACTTATTTATTTTTATTATTTTTTTCCTTAAATTTTCTCTCCCCTTGGTGGGCACCAGTCTGAGTTCATTCACAATATATCTTAGGTGTCTCCTTCTGACATTGGGGCCTACTACTATTGAGGTGAGTTTTGCTGTCGTTGTTGTTTCATATTTTAATTATGTTCTTGTTTTATTTTATTCTTTTTTGGGGGGTG
>PVIY010046225.1:0-18594 GCA_004026745.1 Myrmecophaga tridactyla | reverse complement strand
ACCACACGTCCTCAGTAAGCATGCACACGGAGGCGTACCACATTTCCTCAGTAAGCATGCACACGGAGGTGTACCACATTTCCTCAGTAAGCATGCTCACGGAGGCGCACCACATGTCCTCAGTAAGCATGCTCACGGAGGTGCACCACATTTCCTCAGTAAGCATGCTCACGGAGGCGCACCACACGTCCTCAGTAAGCATGCACACGGAGGCGTACCACATTTCCTCAGTAAGCATGCACACGGAGGTGTACCACATTTCCTCAGTAAGCATGCTCACGGAGGTGCACCACACGTCCTCAGTAAGCATGCACACAGAGAGGGTCAGCTGGAAGCTGGGACCACCTTTGGGGGAGGGGAGAGACAGACAGACAACGAATGGTGGCATCGCCAGGCTGCGGGACTGATGCATTTCTGTTGCAGGGAACCTCCGCCCTCTGGGTGTTTGCTAGTTAAACCACTGAGCTTGTTTGGACTTAAGCCAAAAGAGGATTGCGGAGAGGAATAGGTTCCAGATACACAAAATAAGAGTACACAGTGTTAAACGAGGAAGGGCTGGTGCCTGAGTAAACTCGGGAGGACGAGTTGTCACAGACAGTTGTCTGTGGAGGGAACCAGAGGTGAGCCAGCCAGCAGGGGGCGGGGGGGGCCCTCAGAGGATCTAGTTAATCTGCTCCAGGGATCCATTGTACCCAGAGGCAGAGACACCGTGTCCAGACCCTAGGCACCTCCCACCCCCTGGGATTGAAGGAGGTGTTAAAATAATGGGGCATGTGGAAAATGAGTGTAGAAGGTGACAGCCATATTCTTCTCTAGGTCAGCAGAGGAGAGAGATGTCTATGGGAGAAAGACCGGGAAGTTTCTCTTTCCTCTCTCCATCTATCTCAGGGAGAAAGGAGGATATAAACAGAGCGCTTTTGTCATCAGAGATCAAAAAGCCCTGACTCCTATTAGATCCATTTTCACCTTTCAGATTTAGTTGGCTTTGCTCACCCAGTGTTAGGAGAAGGAGTGGTTTCTTTTGTTGGGGGGTATGAGGAGGAGACCGAGGTACCAGTTAACTCTTTCTGGCCACTAGGGTTCCTTTCAATAGTTATTATAATGCATGAACCTAGTGATCCGAAATAACTCAGGACATGGTCTCTTTTTACATACTGGAAAAATCTGACCAAATAAGAAAGGGCACTTTTTTTTTTAACATACTAAAATAGCTCTAACAAAACATGGGCAAGGAAAAGAAGAAATTACATGTATATTGCTTGCTCAGGCTTTAAAAAGTCTACATTTCACTTCTTTTTTTGAGCAAAAGAATAATCTTGTAAAATGAAGAAAACAGAAGAGACTAGCTAAAAAGCTGACCAGTCTGGGAATGTCATGAAGGAGAAGCAAGAGAGAGAGAGAGTGAAATGTTGCCTCTGAAGGACCACAAAAAGAGGAAACCTGGGAAAGAAAAGAAACAAACAAAATTCTGAAAAGATGTTGTCTCCTGGCAAAATGCAAAGTTAAACACAATGTTGGGAAGTAAGCAGAAACCTGCCAGGCATCCAGGCAAAGGGTTTGAAAATAATCTCAAGCTAAAACATTCTGCTCTGATTCCATTTTTTCCTTAAAGGGATGTCTTTACAAATTTAAAACTATGCCTTAAAGTTTCAGCTCTTCATGTTACTCTGCCTACCAGCCTCTTTCACAAGGTATAATAGCATAATAAAATGGAAAATAGGCAAGTGTGTGTGTGTGTGTGTGTGTGTGTGTGAGTGAGTGTGTACATGCATGTAAATTCCGCTTGTAGAACTATCCTTAACTCTTCAGGAATTGGATTATATGGATCAATACATCATAATTCTACTAGTGGAAGAATTTTTCTATTAAAATCGAACGTTTGTTCTGAAGAAGGCAAATCAGAGAGCCAGAGCGTTTTACCTGTATAAACTTTCTGCCACTTCTTCTTGGTT
Organism: Myrmecophaga tridactyla; assembly: GCA_004026745.1. NCBI lineage: Eukaryota > Metazoa > Chordata > Mammalia > Pilosa > Myrmecophagidae > Myrmecophaga > Myrmecophaga tridactyla. The sequence goes on along the minus strand of PVIY010046225.1, from coordinate 16,642 downwards.
AACTGCATATCCGTGTTTATTTTCAGTAAAACTGAAGCCTGTGCCAACCTGATGGTGGAATAAACAAGCAGGTATGAACACAGAGAGACATGCATCCCGGGGCCCTTCAGGTGGACCCACACTGAAAGGAAGTGAACCCTATTCCAAAGGCCAAGCCTCTGAACCAGGGTTTTGTTGTTGTTTTTTGCACCCCATGTGCATTTACTGGTCTTCAAAGGAAGATGTCGTGCCTCACTTATTTTCCCCTCCCCAACTCAGAGCCCGAATAGAATATCAGCACAAATCTCTGCTGTGGGGTCAGTGGCCAAGCTGCCCTGATTCCCCAGTGGGGGTCCTGTGAGATGCTGACCTAAGGAGAGAGAATTCACCTTTCCTAGCCCCTGCTACAGAATCAAAAGGCTCAAAGTTTTCTCCTCTTTGAAACCTGGAGGGTACATCGTCCTGTCCTGCCAAGAAGGAACTCTCTAGACTAAAGAGAAAGACAAAGCTGTATATAGTTGTTTTTTTTCTTTTCTTTATTTCTGAGAAACATGGCCATTAAGCCCTTTCACCTTCAGCAGTTAAAGGGTTTTCAAGTAAAATAAGATTGGTTTTAAACTAATAGTTTCTATGAAACTAGATGTTCAGACAACTGATTTGTAAATCAAAAGAAAAAGAAGCTGCTCACTGTTTGTCCCAATAATCTGCCTAAGTGCATAACCAACCACATGTAAAGATTTTTGTCTCCTTATATTTTTCCAAATACCCAAGCAAACAGGACATTTAATTCAACATTGATTCAAATAGACAGTTAAAGACTATGAAAGAGGATGGTTGGCAAACATGGGGGAAATAAAAATGTCCCCACCTCCCATTATTTGTTTTTTTTTTTTTTTTTACTTTTAACCACCTGGCAATATTTTATGGCCCCTAAATAACTGGGGCCAAAAAAAATTCCAAAGATGACCCAAAAATGACTCTCCTATTTTGCTGCTTATTGGAACCAGTTTCAGAAGAACTTCCCAAAGAGAATTCTTTTTTGCTCCAAGATGAGGCATTTTGGTCTCCACGATAAGTGAGGGAGAACAGAGTTTTATACCTAAAACTCCATTTGAAAGACTAGGTGTTCAGAAACTGGATACTAATCTGCAATGGGGGGAATGCCCATCATCAGTGGAAAGAAATTAGTCCCTTATCTTAAATGGTATAAATTTGTGAAAGGAACATTTTATGAAATTGAAAATAAGCTAAGGAGATACACTAGTACGTAAAATCCCCAAATTCAGATATGTTGTTACATGTTAGCAGAAAAGCCAACTATCAAAAAGGTTTTCATTCCGTAGATTAAATTATGCTTTAAAAAGAAAAAAGGCAAGTGAAGCCAACATTGACATTTCGTAGGGTCATTGCATACTCACTGGATTATCGATGTAAAGCACAGAAAATGTAGTGGTCCAGGAAAAGTCTTTCATGTGCACTGTGAAAACAGAGAAGAGGTCTGAGACTTTGTCATTAGTACAACAGCCCATCTGAGGCCCAGCTCCAGCCAGGAAAACAACACGTCAACCAGTCCCTGTCATGCCAATGAACTCGTGTTGTCCCCCAGTACTGCTTCGTACTCTCACAGTGGGGAACAGGAACCAGCACCTTTACTCTCACCCAACCCAGAGGATTCCAACATCTCTGCTGAAGCTTGGGGACAAAACCTAGGGCAGCTGGTTCATGGGGAGTTCCACCAGCCCACACAGCCCGTCCGTCCAGGCCAGAAATTCACCCTTAATATCCAGTCTTCTTGACTCCTCTTTCTCCCATTCAAAGCTGAAGAGAACAACTTCTTCGACGAAATTGGATTTAAGCTTCTTTTTTTCTTAGCATATAGGCTTTTATACTGAGTAACACACCAATTCACACTCCAAATTTCGACCCAGGAAAAGTAAAAAAAATGAGATGGAGGAAGTAAACCTGGGTTACAGCCAGATGCGGCTCTTTCTCCATTGCTTTGTTCACCCCAGCCCCTGCCAGAGTCTCTGGGTTCCAAGATATCAGATCATTTGTATGACTGAACCATAAAGTGTCCAGTTCTTGTGAGTAATTATGGATATAATTCCACCCATTAGTCCCACACAAGAGAGCTCTCCCAAATAGTAATAAATACCAACTGCTTTTGTAAGATGAGAGTCCCTGAGTCTGCAGCAGACTGCTAGAAAAGAACTGGAAACCTTTCACCCAAATTTCAAGGAATAAAGCAACACAGGACACTCACCCTGGTGGTTCCTCCTTCTTCGGAAACATTGCCAGAAAGTTATGTTTTTATAATCTGGAACTGTTAAGCTATTCCTAGTGGTTCGGGGTTTACTCTAAATTATTTCTGGAGCAGATACAAGATTTAGATGAAGAATTCTCCGTAGGAGAATGAAGCCCAAGCAACGCTTACCGGTCATGTTTTCTGTGACATAATATGGCCCATTTTCCAAAAAGAGCCCAGACATTGAAGAACTTCCTGGCCCTCCCTGTAGCCAGAGAACTACTGGGGCGTTCATTGGCTGTACCTAGAGAGAACAGAAAAGCCAGTGATCACCCACTGGGGCTGCTGAATACACCCTAGTAAGCTTCCCCAAATCTCTGTCTTTCGAGGCCTTGTCATATCCCACAAAGTCTTCCCATACCCCAAGGACCGCTCTCCACTACAAGCAAAGTGGCGCTCATGTATTCTTTGGTCACATTGCCATAAATCTATTGTCATTTTGAATTATTGCTTGCCTTATATCCTGGTGCCTATTTTGTTGTGAGTTGCCCTTTTCTAACCAAGAGACAGAAAACCCTTTGAATGTAGAAGCTTTGTTTCCGTATGTCCCCAGATGTCTAACATTATGACCTGGGGCACGGTTATAATTTTTTAGCTCTTTAAACTTTGGGGGCGACTCTTCCAGCTGACCTACATATTCCTAACAGAGGCGCAACAAAGGACCCATTCTCTTCAGTGACAGCCTTCCTCCCTCCACGGAGAGCACAAATCCTCTTTCTGATTTGATTCACTCAGAAGGTGTTCACAGGGACAACAGAAACTTCATTCATCACAGAGGAAGCAGAGGAGTAGAGGGCAGGCCTGGCGGCATTTAGCCGCTGCAAACAACAGCAACGAGACCTTACAAAGATACAGGCCGATGGAGGAGACGTGGGAGACAGAAATAAGAAAGGGTCCTCGGCAGGAGCGGGATGCTGAAAACTGGCTTCTGGCAGTAGTGTCCATACTGTGCCCCTCACTGGCAGAGGGTTTTTAAATTCTTTCATTCAACAAATAATGACTGAGCGCCCAGTGTAAGCCAGGCACCATGTCAGGGGCTAGGTACATTAGCAGAGCAGTGAGTGAAAAAGAAAACTTGTCCTCCCATTTTCATGGGTAGTAGAAACAATAAATAAGCAAACAAATAATTAAATGTGATAAAAGGAGTGTGAAAGATTAAAGGAGCATGAAAAGGAAATTTAAAAATGATGGTAAAGGAACTGAGTGCTGGGAAGGAGAGGGACTAACCTTGGACGGGGTGGTGAGGGAAATCCTCAGTGAGCTGAAATCTACAGGTTCAGTAGGAGTCAGCTATGAGCCATGAGAAGAGGCAGGGAATGATGCTGCAGACGGGGGGAGACCTCAGGGTGTGATGGTTACATGGCCAGGTCATGGCGTCCAGTTGTTTTGTCTAGCACTGGCCTGCTTGTTACTGTGAGGGTATTACGTAGGTGAGATTTGCATCTATAATCAATTAAGGGCCAGAACTGAGGGTTTCCGAGGTCAGAAGAAATTTCTGTCTCAACTTCAGCTTTGATGCTTGCTGGAATTTTCAGCTAGCCAGCTTCCCCTGGGGAATTTAGACTAAAGGCTTAATCAACTTTCCAACTTGCAGGCTTCCCTATGGAGTTTGGAATTGTCAGCCCCACAGTTGTGTGAGCCAATTCTTTATAATAAATCCTATATATACATATATATATATATATATATGTATATATATATATACACATCCCCTTTTGGCTCTGGAGAACCCTGACTAAGCCTGACCAGGCCTCTACAGACTGCAAAGAGCAGTGAGTAAGGGGACAGCATGGCTTCGGAGCAAATGCCCTTTTGCAACTGAAAGAAGCTCTCCTTGGCTCCACTAGACTAATAGCAGGGTCATGAACCCTCATTTGATGTCATGGCTCATTTGCTGTCCAGTCAGCCAGGCTCAGCAAATAAGGATCGTATCACTTCAGTCAGAATGAAATCCTGCCCCTCTTACTCAGCGCAGTCATACAGAGATACCGAGACAGAGAAGCGTTTAATTGGAAGGCCTAAGTTTAGCTCCATCTACCTGGAGGACTTGAGAAGGGCGGATGGCAAGGCTAACTCAATCTGGGGAATGGGAAATCGGGGATGCCACAGCCAAGAATCTGGAAGGAGGATCTGATCGTGCAGGGTCCTAACCATGAGGACAGAGAGAATAGAGAGATTTTGCGCCCCCAATGACTAAAAGCCTGATATAGAGTCCTTCAGCAACTTTGGAAAGGGACCAGAGGGCTTGATGATAGAAGGGCTATGCCATGCACAGCCTCGAGCTGGAGAAAGGATACCCAGGCCCACTCTCAAACATTAAGGCATTCAACGAGATAATATCCGTCAAGGCCGTGGAATAATGCCTCTTATATGATAAAACCCCAATAAATGTGAACTATTATTATATTTAAGGAAATAGGTAGAAATGGAACAAGCTCAGAGTTAACTAGGAACTCAGATCAGTAGGACTACAGTTCCAAGAGTCAGGATAACAGATAATTAGGTGGGGAGGGGGTTAGAGAGGTAGAAGGACTCTTGCCCCAGACTGCTTGGTTTCAAATCTTTACTGCCTGCCAGCTGTGTGACTTTGGACACACTACCTAAGATCTCTGAGCCTCAGTTTTCCCACCTGTAAAATGGAGATTAATAGCAGTACCTATTTCACATATCTATTGGGCAGGTTAAAGGAATGAATTTTCATAAAGCCTGCATAGTAGCATATAGTATGTGATTTACAAATGTGAGCTCTTGCTGTGCTGGATAAATACTAGAAATATATGATTGCCTTTAATTTAAAGATTCTATAAATGAGAGAAGAGGAAGCGGTAGGAGTTTGGTGCTTTTTTCCTTTGTTCCTTTGGCCCACATCTGCCCTGATCAGTTTTCCCCTGGTGAGTCCTTCTGCTTCAAGAGTTGCAAATGTCCATGAAAAAGTCAAGAGAACCAGGGTCTTGTCTTATAGGCTGAGGCAGGAAGAACTGAAAACAAAGACAGCTTTTCCAAGCCTCTGTGGGCAGTGGAGTAAGCCCTGGAATCGACACAGAGAAAGGTCCTGGTTTTGCACAGCCACATGGCCGTTTTCCCAACCTGTCAACTGGAGGTGGTGCCCGCCTTACAGGGTTGTCTGAAGGTTCTGATGGGATGCTGTACATGAAATGATATTATAAACTCTGATATGCTGTATCAATACAACCAGATCTGCCCCAACCTATCCAGACATAACTGTATGTGTTTTGTTGCAGTAGGTGATTTTTTAAAAATTTCCCTTCAGATCCTCTTACCTGCTATCTTTGAGTATCACTCACCAGGACCACTTCCCATTTGTATTCACTTGCAGAAGGAGCAAAGATACATATAGTAGAGATCGGGAAAAATTGGAATCTAGGTGGAAGTAGTTCCTGCCCTTCCCAGAGTCTCTGGCACCGTGAGATACTGTGTGTCCACTGATTCCTATGGACATTCAGGCTGGCCCCTGTCCTTCCTAGTGTGCCTGCGGGCCCTGGAGGCCAGGGGGACAGTGGTTCTAAATCCTGGCTGTGCATTAAACTAACTAGAAGGCTGCCAATCTCTTTTCACTCTCAATGAGTTTGCTTATTCCAGATATTCCATACAGGTGGAATCATACAATATTTGTCCTTTCGTGTCTGGCCTATTTCACTCAACATAACACACCTTTCAAGGTTCATTCAGCTGTTGCGTACATAAGAATTTCTACCTTTTTATAGCTGAATAGTAATCCATTGTGAAAAAGTCTTGGTGATGGATGGTGGTGATAGCACAACATTGTGAATATAATTGTCACTGAATTATACACTTAATGGTTAAAATGGGAAATTCTGCTTTTCAAATTTTTTTAAAAATGGTAAGTTAGAGGGCTTTTAAAAAATACTACTGCCTAGACCCCATCTCCAGAAGTTTCAGTTCATCGGTCTGGGGTGGGGCAGGCATCTGTGTGTTTTTAAAGCTCCCGCGCGATGCTCCTGTGTAGCCGGAACTAAGAACGTGCCCTCTCAGGTGCCTCACACTGACTTCCCGTTGCCTTTCATGTCCCTTCCTGTGACCTGGCACCACAATCGGGGCGTCCTGGCGCTCAGAAAAGAGCCTGATCCTGAAAGGTCACACTACAAAGTCAAACGCCTCGGTGCCAAGCATCTTTATCAGGCAACTTTACAGCACAGGACACTGCATTCTTGGAATGTTTCACTAATACGAGATCTGCCCACACCTCCTACTTCAGCTGAACTTGCTCCTCAAATTTACTTTCTGAAGGAGGTAAATGAGCCTTGACAACCCTTGAAGAGGCCTGTTTTTGAAGAAAACCCCATGCATACATCTCACTGCTTTAGTGAGCGTATCAGCCTGTGAACTAATTCCACCCTTATCTGGAATGCAAGGCAAAAAGCCAAATGCTGGAAAATAAAGGCTAACCTGCTTAATGCTAAAAATTCAAGAGTTCTATCACAGCATTCTGACTTTTGTTCCATAATATTTATACTTGAACTCATCGTGTGCTAATTCTTACAGTGATATATTTAGCTCTCAATTGTGAAAGAGCCGCCCTTTTCCTACTACCCTCCACTTAGGAAAGAATAAAAGTAAATGAAGACATCCTAAAGAAAGCCACACTGCAAAACTTAGCATCAAATGAAGTAAGAGATACAGGCTTTAATTCATTTACAGTGTTACAAAATTCAGAACTGGAACTAGCACATTTAGTTTTGCCAAAATTTAAAAATTTTTCCTTTTTCCTTTTTACGTCACCCAAAACTACTTATTCTTAACTAACATTTTTAAATGGGAGTATAAAAAGTCCCCCTGCCCCACCAATCTTATTCCCCAGAGATGATCATGCATTTTACTCTTCCAGATTTTTTCTCTATCACACACACATATGCGCACAAATATACATACATACTTTTTAAAAAAAATAGGATCAGGCTATCCATAATGTTTTATAGTTGCTGTATTCACTTAACATGTTGTTGACAGCTCTTCATATGAGTACCTATCACTTGACTGAATAGTATTCCACTCTTAATTTATGACGCTGTATTAACTCATTTAACATGTAATACTGACAACTCATAGGGCCTTGCTCTAGGGAGTGGGGAAGCAGAGAAGATCCCACTCATGGACAGGGGAGAGTTTTAATGGTTAAGAGCATCAATTCTGGACTCAGCCCTCCAAGGTTCGAGTTCCAACTCTACTACTTTCCAACTGTGATGTTGGGCAAGTTATTTATCTGCTCTGGGTCTCAGAGGCCTCTGCTCTGAAACGAAGATAGTATGTCCATCGCATGTGGCTGTTGCATCAACTTAAAGAGTTAACATACGCAAAGCACAGAATAGTGCCACACTTCTATTAAGTGTGTTCTGATTATTTTTTCTGATGGGGTGAGGAGACAGTCAATAAAAAAGTAATTAAGTAAATGGGGTGACATGACAGAGTACTATATAGGCATTCGAGATTGAGTGTGCAAAGAAGGCCTCTGTGATCTGTCACCTTTGGACTAAGACAAGTAATCCCCACTGATGAATCCAATATATTTAATTGAAAAGGAAGACAATTTCTATTAATGACTCGGAGGTCAGAGTAGCAGAGCGAGAACTGATGATCACAAAGAAGGAACGTAGGAATCCTAAATATTTAGGTGAGACATCTCTCTAGTGTAGCAGGTTGGGGACAGGCAGGTCCCACAAGCCTGAGCCCTTCTGCTCCTGAGCAAAACACAAAGGCTTCAGCTCAGAAACCTTTCAGTTCTTCTGGTGACCCCTGGTGGCCGACTCATGAACTTGGGTGCTCCTTCCTCAGGGTCTACTCCAGAAAGGACAGCACAGAAGGAGGCAGGTTATCTATAGAATCGCTACAGAATTTCTCATTTTAGTGCATTCCATTACTTATTCACAATGGTGGTGAAAAAAAGCCCTACCCTTTGACTAACTAGGGGGTCGTCCAAAGTAATGGGAACCCATTTATTTGGTTGAACGCACACAGTTTCATCCTTTCTCTCTGCTTCTGAGTGAGTAAAGAAGATTCACCAGAGGAGACGCTACATGAGAAAATGACAGGAAACTAAACTAGTGCGACACCCCTCCCTCCTGCTCTAGTGCTCCCATGTGGGAGCTCCTGGATAGTGTCCCCTTATGCTTTGAGGCTTTCTTTTCACCCCCACCCCCGTCAGACCATACCCACCCACTGGTCCGTCTCCTCCAGGACCTCCCCGGCATCACGCAGCGGAGGTGACCTTTTACCCAGCCTTTACATATGTCACTGAAGCAGTTAAGTTAATATGCTGGGGGGAGTTAGAGACTTGCCAATTCCAATATTCTCAAGTACCCGGGTTGTATTTTAAAAGAAGACTTTTTAGCATCACTATAATTGTGAGAACCTCAGGCACCTCAATATGTGTGAGGACAATGCTCTGGACTAAGAAATAACTCAGAGCAGATGGCCATTTCCCAATACCCAGGGCTAGGTGCAGACGGTCGCGTCTCATTCTCCATGGTAGTGATGTTCTAAAAGTCACAATGAACGTCGAACTCGTGAATGCTGAACCACTGCTCCAAGGGGAAATGCGGGGTTAGAGTCCTGTCAGCCTCTGCTCACAACATTTCTGTCAACCAATCAATGCATAACCTTGTTTTAAGTGTAGTTCTGTTTAAAGACACCCTATTTAATTCATATTGTTGATCCATTAATGTTGAGCTCCCAGTCAACATTACTATACGTCACGCTGAACAAAGCTGATCTAACACATGTATTTTCCGTGCACAGCACATCACAGCCTACTTGGGCTTAGAAACACTAGACAGCACTGCCACATGGCACATGAGGGCCGTCTTCAACAGCAAAATCACCACCAAAAGCACAAAAATGTGAAAAGCGTGGCATTAAATACATTGTGATAAGAACACTTATTTACACTATGAATGTTGAAAGAGGAAGTCAGAGAGCCACCTTGTTCAACCTGAGAATGTGTCAGACAACTCGAATTTTTTGCTTCTCTGCATGTGTCTGCTAATGATCGCAAAAGTGCCATGAGTACTGGTTTGGGGGGTTACAAATATATTTTAGTGAGTGGTTGGATTCACAACTGTGGACTCTGCCATCCATGAGGAACATCAGCCACTCCTCCTCCACCCCCGTAAGGAAGGCCACGCCATGGAAGGACAGGCAGCGACTCAACTACTAGCAGACCCGAATCTGGGGGATCAAGCAATGGTAGCACTTACAATAAGAACTCAATTAGTAAATTAATTAAGACTCTGTTCACGCTTCAAAATGCATAGGCTGATCATTTGCGCGGTTTAAGTAAAGTGTTCTATCTTAATTGCAGTCTTTAGTATTCTCAAGTCACTGTCCCTAAATTCCCCCCAAGCATGTTGGAATGGCCTCCTGTTTTGCCACATAGAACCTAGTTCAGCTAATACTTCAGCTGCTGCACTAACGGTGTTAATCAAGGCAGAGCATTTTATTTAAAGTACTTTTGCAACTAGAATTGACAAATAGGTGCATAACATTTTAATCCTATGTACTCTCTCCCAATACATACAAACAATTATCTGGACACATTCTGTGCTTTTAAAAGGAATTCTACTGGCAGCTTGGTGCTGACCCTCCCTTAATCATTTACTACGATTGCTGCCCCACACCATCATATGGAAAATTAGCCTTTTCAGATTGTTTTCTGTTTGAGGACTTTTTTAAGTGCCCCTAAGCTCCTCCTCACTTATGAAATTTGAATGATCTCACTAATCTGTACCAGCTTTTGCCCACTAAAATCTGCGCTCTCTCTCCCCTTTTAAGCCTCACTTGGCTCTTATTACTGCACGAAGTAGTTTTGACTTCTCTATGCCTTCTGCCAGAGAGCTGTGCGTTAAAAGGAAAGGCGGGGTGGGGGCAGGGGATGGAAGGGCAGGAGGTGGGAGGGCAGGAGGTCTGATTTTCCCTTATCCATGCAAAGAACAAACTGGTTGAAAAAGCTACTTTCTTCTCCATGTGAATTTTTCATTTCCCAAATATAAGCAGGCACACAAAGAGGTCTGCAGAATTTGAAAGTACCTATGGATGGCATGATCTATAGCATTATTTTTAGTTACTTTCTTTTTGCTTGCCTCATCTACTCTCTATTCTTCCATATCCCTGACATCATAGTCCATAGCAAAGAGATAGTTAAAAGGGAACGTTCAAAGAAGACAACTGTCAAAGACATTCAAATATTTGCAGCATTGGTGGTGGTGGCTTTCTAGCCACATATGGTAAGAAAAATTTCCAGTCTATACTTCCTTCTCTAGCAAATGACCCTCCATCTTCCTATAATTATGGCCCATTAGCAGTGCTTTTCCTACATGACTGACCCAGCATCCTCAGTGTAGCTAAGGGGCCCAAGGAGAACACCTGATCCAAACTGGGTCAGTCACGCTCTACCACTTAGGAAAAGCACTGGTTAGTCTCCTTATTGTGTGGTCCAAGGACAGATCAACACAGAAACTGGGGTTGGCTCTCTTTTGCTAAATGCAGGAGAAACAAAGCATGTTAATCTTCCAAGGGAGAAGAATGAAGGACAGATGACTAATCCTACAGTCTGGGAGAGAATGAAGTTGAGACAGAAAGGCTGGTTGCTCTGATTCCAGGAGCCTTTCCAGTTCCTGGTTCCTTAGGCCAGACCATAGTTTTGGCCTTGGTGTCTCCCAGCAAGAGAGAAGGATTTAGAAGCAGTGAGTTAGATAAGTTAGAGTCCCTTCAAGAGACTGAAACTACACACAAATTTGGATAGAGAAATTTTAATATAGGTAACTATTAATTACAACAGGGAAATAACTATACAGATGTAAACAGAACTAAAAAATAACACCTGGGTTGAGAAAGAGCCCACTCATGGATGGATAAACTTAAAAGGGGGCCTGATTCTCTCCCCAAGTTTTGGCTCAAACTTTGTTGGGAAAAGGGTGGTTGCAGTCCACTGGAATAGCTAAGAAGTTCACTGGGTTACCTAACCTAAAGCTGGCTCACACTCTCTGGGCAGGAAGTAAAACCTTTTTAGGGAGCAAGTAGGCTCTGATTATTAGATAGACATGAAGAAGGAATCAGGATGCTGGGAGCTCACATGCCTGAAGGGTGGCACCCAACCTGATGCGCACAATGCCCATGTCAGGAGAGGGCTGTGGGAAGCCACCCTACTGGGTGTAGATGGCTATGTCTGGTGGGTGGGTACTTAGAGGGAATTGGGCTGTGGGCAGCTGAAGCTGGTATGCAGACGGAGTCAGAGTCAAGAGTACTGGCAGGGCTGTACAAGGCCTGGGGTGTACACTTTCCATGTTGAGAGTGCTGTGCAAATGACCAGGCCTGGTGAAAGTGCTGCAGAGAGAGTTGGTCTGGCAGGGGCCTTCATGCTGGCTGGGTGGTACAGGCCTGGAATGTGTGGCATCTATGTTTGGAGGGCCACAGCAGGTGGCCACCAGGAATATAAGTCTTCTGAGGGTTGGCCTGGTCTGGGTATGTAGCTAAGGCGCAGTGCCACTGATGTCCTAAAACATGTCCTGTTGATGCAGCAGGGGCAAGAATAGCCAAATGCAGTACACTGGAAGCAGGAGTAGAGGCAGACTTCCTCCTGCAATGTCCTGCAGCACCCTCTACTGACAAAGCTTACAAACGTGCTCCCTGCATTGGGAAAACGCTTCAAGCTCCATTATCTCAGAGAAGAAAAGAGGGTGAAACGGGAACTGAAAGGCAATAAATGACAATTGGCACAGTGGTTCAGTACTCCTGAGGCTCACATCCCCCAAGTTAGGGAATATTTGCTCAAGATAGCAAAGCAAAAGCCAAAATGTATGTGGCAAGAGGCTGTACTAGTTATCTAACTGTGTATCCAAAACTTAGTGACTTAAAACAGCAGTATATCATCTCTTATGCTTTCTATGACTCAGGAGTTTGGGAATGTCTTGGCTGGACAGTTTTGGCTCAAGGTCTCTCATAAGGTTGGTGTCAAGGTATCAGCTGGGGCTGCAGTCATCTGAAGGCTTGAGTGGGGCTAAAAAGATCTGCACCCAAAGTGATTCATACACATAACAAGTTGATGCTGGCTGGAGGCTGGAGGCTTCACTTACTCTCCATATTGGCTTCTCCACACCACTGCTTGATATCTCCCCAACGTGACATCTGACTTCCCCCAGAGTGAATGATCCAGGTATCCTGACATCTCTTTTCCCAAATAAAGTCCACTGACTGGCTGCATTGAAACCACTGGTGGAGCTTGTTGGAAATTTCCAGATCCTCTGAATCACAATCTCTGCTGGGAGGGGACAGACACTGACCTTGTCAATCTATAATATATTTTAAGCTCCCATGTATTTCCAAGGAGCAAAAGCCAAATTTGGGAATTACTGTCTTACCACATTGACTCCCAGAAGAGGGAGTGCACCTGGTACCTCGTTAAGGCTTGTGGGTGGCTTTTGGGTATCCTTTGGGATGTGCTCTCTTCCTAGAAAGATTTGCCTTCTGCTTTAGACCGGGGGCATCAAAGCAGTACCTTGTCCTTTCATTGCATTGTTTCCTTAAGAGTCAAGAGTACTGTGTTAACCTAATCTCATGCTTCTCCTGGACTTTCCTGGGTATCTGATTATGCAGAGGCAGCACCTGCACCACCCTGAGAGTGAGCGCTTTCCTAAATGTGTCCCCAGGTGCCTCACTTGCCTTGTCCCATCCCCTTACTGACTCTTCCATATGACACTGACCTTTCTCAGTCATCAAACAGATATTCAAATTCCAGAAGTCATAGCCATTCCCCTTACCCAGAGGAGCAAGATGGGGCCCTAGTAAAGGGCTCAGACCCAACTAAACGCTTCACGATATTTGAGACAAGATTATTTGACTATTTGGCTAATGTTTCAAAAAATTACCTAGGTTCCTATACCTATAAGGCAAAGTCAAATACTGGATATCTTTTCCTAACAAGAGGGATGTTAATTCTAAAAAGAATAATCATCCATATTCCTTTTTATTTTCTTAAATGCGAAAAATCCCATTTCACATGGTGGTTTCCTAATCCAATTGCAATTAATCTAAATTCTTGGCTGTCTTTTGGGTCCTTCCAGTTTGGCATTTTCCCTTATTTTTTGTCTTCTTTAATTTCCTAAATTGTGACCGGCTTAGTTCTGTACCGTATTTAGCAATAGCACCTGCCCTTACTCTTTATCAGGCACTACTCTTAGGGCTTTCCAGACATTGTCTCATTAGTTTCAAAGCCCCCTGTCAAGTAGATATTTTGATCCCCATTTTAAAATGAGGAAACCAATGGAGAGGTTAAGAACTGTGCTCAAGGTCACATTTTGTCTAAGAAGTAGAGCTATGATTTTGATCCAAGCCTGACTAACTCAAGAGGCTATTCTTTTAATCACTATACTCAGTTGCCTTCCATAACTAGTTTTTCCCAGTATCTGACACATGGCGATCAAGATACAAGATTTTTAAATCAGAGACCTAGATTTAAATCCCAGTTCTGCCAATTCTTGTTGAGTAACTTGAGGCTAGTTATTTAATCTCTATAATCATCATTTTTGTTCTTCTGTAAAATGAGGATAGTAATTCCTTCCTCATGGGGTTATTGTAAGGATTAAATAAGAAAATGCAGGGTTTAGCACATAGTCAATGTTCAATAAAAAATAACTATTACCATTGTTACAGCTTTATTGGCTTCATTATACTTTCCATCCCATGCAAAATGCCTATTCATTTCTCTTGCAGATTGTATCCCCACTGCACACCAATTCCAAGTTCTGGAATCCATTATGTACTGATTTGTACACAATAATAGGAGAGTCTCACAGAAATAACAGGAAAACAAAACTAATTTGAGAAGCAGCATCCTCCCCAAAATACTCAGAGGATATTACAACTGTGGCATCCTTCCTGGCACTCCTATTTTCTCTGCCTTCAGTTTTTTAAAGGGATCATTTCTCTCCTGTCGACAATGTCAGCCACCTCCCTGTGACAGGCAACGAACCAATATTCCTGCCAGATGAAAAGGACTCTCTCCCATTTCCATGACTGCTGCTTCTCCTTTTCACATCCTTTATCTCCTTCATCCAAGCTGGCCCTGTTCCATAATTTACAGCTGACGGCCGCAGCAGGAGTGGTTGTTTTGGGGCCTCAGATACCTGGCTCTGTGTGCAGGCTCCCATGAGGAGGTCTCGAAACAATCTATTCTGGCTGCCACGTGGCGACACCGTCTTTGGGTACCACCTTTTCATCTCTGCCTTCCTCTCCCCTGAAGCCTAGTCCATCATTTCCAATCGAGCACTTCCCACTTAAACACCTCCTCTCCTGTTGTGGTAGCCTCGTGTTCATGTCTACTGGGGTGGTCCTAGAATGTGATTACAGCTTCACTACTAGCCCCAAAGCACATCACCTGGTCAGGAGACACACAGCTAAATTTTCATTTAATTCAGGGAAAAACCCAACTGCCCAGCCGTGGTTTGGTACAGGGCTTTCAGACATTAGCCTGGTAACCGGGAGCGGCGCACGCCTAACACGTTTCCCTGAAGAGCTTCAATGGTCCAGGACATCACCTACATTCTCAATAAAACTGTTCGCCTGCTCCAAGACAAACTGAAGAGGCAAAAGGGGGGTGGGGGGGGGGGGAATGGGATTTTGTTTTGTTTCTGTCTGATCACTTCCCTGTGATAAATAACTTCCTGTTTTTATAAATCTTGGTCATCTACTGAAGAAGATTCACTACCCAGCAGTCAACACGGATGCACCAGTATCATAAACAGCTAAGAAAGCAGAAAAGGAAGGAAGGAATCCGGCTTCTCAGGGCTGGGGTAGGGGAAGCCAGCAGAGAGAGGGAGGAAGAGACCAGGGCAGTGGCAGCTGAGCTGTGACTGAGCTTAGAGGAAAAGCAGAGGCAGGATTAAGAAAGCTGACCCCCACGGACCTCACTTGCCTCTCAGCACCCCCATTCCAGCCCTTCTCCCAGTTGGGTGCACAGCACCCTACCTCCATGTTGATTCAGCTGCTCCAGGTATCTGGTAAGAGGAGTGTTGGCCACTTTGGGCCAGGCCCCTGCACAGGGGGCAGGGGGCCTGTAGGCTGCAGACATGCTTTCTCTAGGGTGGTCTACCTGGTAATTCTGTAGTTTGCTGACCTCTGCAAACTTAAGGAATCAGAATCTCTGGGGAAGGTCACAGATCATTCCTTCATGCAATAAATGTGAGAATCGGAGAGAAAACATGGTGAGAATCACATGTTTTTCATGCGATTTTCAACTTTTTCAGCATCATTTTGTTCAAAGTGCAAGCAGCCAAGGCTGTTGGTAGGCAGAAAAATAGCCCCTTAAAGATGGCTACAACCTAATTCCCGAACCTATGAATATTGAGCTTACATGGGAAAGGGGAAGTAGGGTTGCAGATGGCATTGAGGTTGCCAATCAGCTGAATTTAAAATCGGGAGAGGATCCTGATTATCCAGGTGAGCCCAGTGTAATCACAAGGGTCCTTAAAAGTGGAAAAGAGAGTGAGGAGTGTCAGAAACAGAGAAGGAGATGCGACCCTGGCATCAGTTGGAGTGATACAGTTAAGAAAGACTCCACCCAGATTGCAGGCTTTGAAGATGGAGGAAGGGCTACAAGCCAAGGAATGTAGGTAGCCTCTAGAAAGCGGAAAAGGCAAATAAATGGATTCTCCCCTAGAGCCTCCCAGAAAGAAGACAGCCCTGCCAGCACTGTGAATTTAGCCCAGGGAGCTTCACATCAGACTTCTGAACTCCAGAGCTATAAGATAATAAATTTGTGTTGTATTAAGCTACTGCATTTGGGATGATTTGCTCCAGTAGCAACACGAAACTAATACAAATTGGTTAACGATAAATGTCTGTATTCAATGATATTGATTGTTGTGATATATGAAAGACTGCACATATGGTACAGTTTCTGAAAGGCATGAAGTTTAAGACACTTCCAAGAACACAAGGAAATTTCCAGCTTTTAGAAGCAGGTCGTGTCTCTAGGCCTAATTTATATCAATTCCTTTAATTTGTTGTGCTGGATATTTTCCTGTTTGCTTCTGAAGATCCGCTCTCTACTCTCCTCCACCCTTTTCTGCACCTGGGAGGCAGACCTCTGTGGACCAAACCAACAGACTCCCTCACCCCTCACCCCTGGCTGCTAGTGGGGCTCAACCAGGGAGCCTCACTATCAGGTGCTGGCCCTACATCTATAGGACCTTGTGGTGGATTCAGTTGTCAACTTGGCTAGGTGAAGGCACCTAGTTTTGTTGCTGTGGACATGAGCCAATGGTACGTGAACCTCATCTGTTGCCGATTACATCTGCAGTCAGCTAGGAGGCGTGCCTGCTGCAATGA
>PVIY010046224.1:0-18598 GCA_004026745.1 Myrmecophaga tridactyla | reverse complement strand
AAGGAATGAACAAAAAGAAGAAATAGAAAGTCTGAAAAAAACAAATCACAGAACTTATGGAAATGAAAGGCACAGTAGAAGAGACAAAAAAAACAATGGAAACCTACAATGGGAGATTTCGAGAGGCAGAAGATAGGATTAGTGAACTGGAGGATGGAACATCTGAAATCTGACAAGAAACAGAAACTATAGGGAAAAAATGGAAAAATATGAGCAGGGACTAAGGGAATTGAATGACACTATGAAGCGCACAAATATACGTGTTGCGGGTGTCCCAGAAGGAGAAGAGAAGGGAAAAGGAGGAGAAAAACGAATGGAGGAAATTATCACTGAAAATTTCCTAATTCTTATGAAAGACTTAAAATTACAGTACCAAGAACTGCAGTGTACCCCAAAGAGAACAGATCCAAATAGACGTTCTCCAAGACTAGTCAGAATGTCAGAGGTCAAAGAGAAAGAGAGAATCTTGAAAGCAACAAGAGAAAAGCAATCCACCACATACAAGGGAAACCAAATAAGACTATGCATAGATTTCTCAGCAGAAACCATGGAGGCGAGAAGACAGTGGGATGATATATTTAAATTAATAAAAGAGAAAAACTGCCAACCAAGAATTCTATATCCAGCAAAATTGTCCTTCAAAAATGAGGGAGAAATTAAAACATTTTCAGACAAATAATCACTGAGAGAATTTGTGACCAAGAGACCAGTTCTGCAAGAAATACTAAAGGGAGCACTACAGACAGATACAGAAAGAGAGAAGAGAGAGGTGTGGAGAAGAGTGTAGAAAGGAAGACTATGAGTAAAGGTAAAAAGAAGGAAAATGAGATATGACATATAAAATCCAAAAGGCAAAATGGTAGAAGAAAGTACTACCTGTACAGTAATAACACTGAATGTTAATGGATTAAACTCCACAATCAAAAGACATAGACTGGCAGAATGGATTAAAAAACAGGACCCATCTATATGCTGTCTACAGGAAACACATCTTAGACCCAAAGATAAACATAGGCTGAAAGTAAAAGGTTGGGACAAGATATTTCATGCAAGTAACAATCAGAAAAGAGCAGGAGTAGCGATACTAATATCCAACAAATTAGACTTCAAATGTAAAACAGTTAAAAGAGACAAAGAAGGATACTATGTACTAATAAAAGGAACAATTCAGCACGAAGACATAACAATCATAAATATTTATGCACCGAACCAGAATGCTCTAAAATACATGTGGCAAACACTGAAAAGAGAAATAGACACATCTACCATAATAGTTGGAGACTTCAATTCCACATTCTCATCAATGGACAGAACATCTAGACAGAGGATCAATAAAGAAACAGAGAATTTGAATAATACAATAAATGAGCTAGACTTAACAGACATTTAGAGAACATTACACCCCACAACAGCAGAATACACCTTTTTATCAAGTGCTCATGGATCATTCTCGAGGATAGACCATATGCTGGGTCACAAAGCAAGTCCCGATAAATTTAAAAAGATTGAAATCATACAAAACACTTTCTCAGACCATAAAGGAATGAAGTTGGAAATCAATAATAGGCAGAGTGCCAGAAAATTCACAAATATGTGGACGCTCAACAACACACTCTTAAACAACCAGTGGGTCAAGGAAGAAATTACAAGAGAAATCAGTAAATATCTCGAGGCAAATGAAAATGAAAACACAACATATCAAAACTTATGGGATACAGCAAAGGCAGTGCTAAGAGGGAAATTTATTGCCCTAAATGCCTATATCAAAAAAGAAGAAAGGGAAAAAATCGAGGAATTAACTGTCCATTTGGAAGAACTAGAGAAAGAACAGCAAACTAACCCCACAGCAAGCAAAAGGAAAGAAATAACAAAGATTAGAGCAGAAATAAATGAAATTGAGAACATGAAAACAATAGAGAAAATCAATAAAACCAGAAGTTGGTTCTAGGAGAAAATCAATAAGATTGATGGACCCTTATTAAGACTGACAAAAAGAAGAAGAGATAGGATGCAAATAAATAAGATCAGAAATGGAAGAGGAGACATAACCACTGACCCCACAGAAAGAAAGGAAGTAATGACAGAATACTATGAACAACTTTATGCTAATAAATACAACAATGTAGATGAAATGGACAACTTCCTAGAAAGGCATGAACAAGCAACTATGACTCGAGAAGAAATAGACGACCTCAACAAACCAATCACAAGTAAAGCATCAGTCATTAAGAAGCTCCCCCAAAAGAAAAGTCCAGGACCAGACGGCTTCACATGTGAATTCTACCAAACATTCCAGAAAGAATTAGTACCAATCTTGATCAAACTCTTAAAAATATTGAACTGGAGGGAAAGCTACCTAATTCATTCTAAGAAGCCAACATCACCCTCATACCAAAGCCAGACAAACATATTACAAAAAAAGAAAACTACAGACCAATCTCTCTAATGAATATAGATGCAAAAATCCTCAACAAAATTCTAGCAAATCGAATCCAGCAACACAGTAAAAGAATTCTACATCATAACCAAGTAAGATTCATTCCAGGTATGCAAGGATGGTTCAACATAAGAAAATCAATTAATGTAATACACCATATCAACCAATCAAAGCATAAAAACCACATGATTATCTCGATTGATGCAGAAAAGGCATTTGAGAAAATTCAACATCCTTTCCTGTTGAAAACACTTCAAAGGATAGGAATAGAAGGGAACTTCCTTAAAATGATCATGGGAATATACGAAAACCCCACAGCGAATATCATCCTCAATGGGGAAAAAACTGAAAACTTCCCCCCTAAGATCAGGAACAAGACAAGGATGTCCACTATCACCACTGTTATTCAACATTGTGTTGGAAGGTCTTGCCAGAGCAATTAGACAAGAAAAATAAATACAAGGCATCAAAATTGGAAAGGAAGAAGTAAAACTCTCACCGTTTGCAGACGATATGATACTATATGTCGAAAACCCTGAAAAATCCACAGCAAAACTACTAGAGCTAATAAACCAGTACAGCAAAGTGGCAGGGTACAAGATCAACACTCAAAAATCTGTAGTGTTTCTATACACTAGTAATGAACAATCTGAGGGGGAAATCAAGAAACGAATTCCATTTACAATTGCAACCAAAAGAATAAAATATTTAGGAATAAATTTAGCTAAAGAGACAAAAGACCTATAGAAAGAAAACTACACGAAATTGTTGAAAGAAATCACAGAAGACCTAAATAGATGGAAGGGCATACTGCGTTCATGGATTGAAAGACTAAATATAGTTAAGATGTCAATTCTACCTAAATTGATTTACAGATTCAATGTAATAGCAATCAAAATCCCAACAACTTACTTTTCAGAAATAGAAAAACCAATAAGCAAATTTATCTGGAAGGGCAGGGTGCCTCAAATAGCTAAAAAATATCCTGAGGAATAAAAATGAAGTTGGAGGTCTCACGCTACCTGACGTTAAGGCATATTATGAAGCTACAGTGGTCAAAACAGCATGGTACTGGCATAAAGACAGATATATTGACCAATGGAGTCAAATAGAGTGTTCAGAAATAGACCCTCTCATCTATGGAAAATTGATCTTTGATAAGGCAGTCAAGCCAACTCACCTGGGACAGAACAGTCTCTTCAATAAAGTGTGCCTAGAGAACTGGATATCCATATGCAAAGGAATGAAAGAGGACCCATATCTCACACCCTATACAAAAGTTAACTCAAAATGGATCAAAGACCTAAACATTAGGTCTAAGACCATAAAACAGAAGAAAATGTAGGGAAATATCTTATAAATCTAATACTTGGAGGCGGTTTTATAGACCTAACACCCAAAGCAAGAGTACTGAAGAAATAAATAAATAAATGGGAACTCCTCAAAAGTAAACACTTTTGTGCATCAAAGAATTTCATCAAGAAAGTAAAAAGACAGCCTACACAATGAGGGACAATATTTGGAAATGACATCAGATAAAGGTCTAGTATCCAGAATTTATAAAGTGATTGTTCAACTCAACAACAAAAAGACAGCCAATCCAATTACAAAATGGGAAAAAGACTTGAGCAGACACTTCTCAGAAGAGGAAATACAAGTGGCCAAAAGGCACATGAAGAGATGCTCAACTTCCCTGCCCATTAGAGAAATGCAAATCAAAACTACAATGAGATATCATCTCACACCCACCAGAATGGCCATTATCAACAAAACAGAAAATGACAAGTGCTGGAGAGGATGTGGAAAAAGAAGCACACTGATTCACTGTTGATGGCAATGTCAAATGGTGTAACTGCTGTGGAAGGCAGTTCGGCAATTTCTCAAAAAGCTGAGTATAGAATTGCCGTATCACCCAGCAATACCACTGCTAGGTATCTATTCAAAGGACATAAGGGCAAAGACACAAACGGACATTTGCACACCAATGTTTTTATAGCAGCATTATTTACAATTGCAAAGAGATAGAAACAGCCAAAATGTCCATCAACAGAAGAGTGGCTAAACAAACTGTGGTATATACATACAATGGAATATTATGCAGGTTTAAGACAGAATAAAGTTATGAAGTATGTAACAATATGGATGGACTTTGAGGACATTATGCTGAGTGAGATTAGCGAAAAACAAAAGGACAAATACTGTATGGTCTCACTGATATGAACTGACATTAGTGAATAAATTTGGAATATTTCATTGGTAACAGAGACCACCAGGAGACAGAAATAGGGTAAGATATTGGGTAATTGGAGCTAAAGGAATATAGATTGTGCAACAGGATTGAATATAAAAAACTCAGAAATGGACAGCACAATACTACCTAACTGTAATACAATTATGTTAAAACACTGAATGAAGCTGCATGTGAGAATGATAGAGGAAGGAGGGCTGGGGGCATAAATGAAATCACAAAGAAAGATAGACGATAATGATTGAGATGGTATAATCTAGGAATGCCTACAGTGTATAATAATAGTGACTAAATATACAAATTTTAAATATCTTTTTGCATGAGGAAGAACAAAGGAATGTCATTACTGCAGGGTGCTGAAAATAGATAGTAATTAATATTTTAAAATCTCACTTTATGGTGAGACTAAAGCAAAAAATGTTTCTTTGGTATAAAATTTATATTTTCACTAGTGAATTTCCTAATATAACATGTAGCTAGCTTGACTGAACACCATAGGAACTTGTAATCTCAGGTAGGACATGAGGTTTTGTTGGTTTGTTCAGAGTGATACCCCGATGAATCCCAGAGTGATTTGATCAGTGAGTGGGAAAGTATTTGCAAAGTCCCCTTCAGGGTATGGTGAGAATGGAGAGAAACTGAACTTCCCCAAGTTGAATTCTTGATATTCCCACAAGCAGTGTAGACAACCAAAGCTAAAGGCTGAGCCCCCAGTCTTGGGGTTTGTTCATATGAAACTTAACCCCACAAAGGATAGGTCAAGCTTACTTAAAATTTAGGCCTAAGAGTCACCCCGCAGAGAGCCTCCTTTGTTGCTCAGATGTGGCCTCTCTCTCCAGCCAATGCAACAAGCAAGCTCACCAACCTCCCCCTGTCTTCATGGGACATGACTCCCAGGGGTGTGGACCTCCCTGGCAACGTGGGACAGAAATCCTAGAATGAGCTGAGACTCAGCATGAAGGGATTGAGAAAAACCCTAGAATTAGCTGAAACTCAGCATCAAGGGATTGAAAAAACCTTCTCGGCCAAAAGAGGGAAGAGTGAAATGAGACAAAGTGTCAATGGCTGAGAGATTCCAAAGAGAATTGAGAGGTTATCCTGGAGGTTATTCTTATGCATTGAGTAGATGTTACCTTGTTATTCAAGATGTAATGGAGAGTGGAGGGAACTGCCTGAAAATGTAGAGCTGTGTTCCAGTAGCCATGTTTCTTGATGATGATTGATAATGATATAGCTTTCACAATGTGACTGTGTGATTGTGAAAACCTGTGTCTGATGCTCCTTTTATCTACCTTGTCAACAGATGAGTAGAACATATGGAATTAAAAATAAATAATATGGGGAAAAATGCTAAAATAAATTTAGTTTGAAATGCTAGTGATCAATGAAGGCAAGGGGTAAGGGGTATGGTATGTATAATCTTTTTTTCTGTTTTCATTTTATTTCTTTTTCTGTTGTCTTTTTCTTTTTCTGAATTGATGCAAATGTTCTAAGAAATAATGAATATGCAACTAAGTGATGATATTGTGAATTACTGATTATATATGTAGAACGGAATGATCACATATTAATATTTTAGTTCATTTGTTAAATTTTTTTAATTAATAAATGAATAAATTAAAAAAAAAGAAAAGAAAACAGGGGCCTAGATTGTAAGCTTTTACAGCAGACACATGCAGTCTGGAGTAGTAATTATTATTTCTGGATTTTGAGAGGATGTTTTATATATATATATATAAAACCTGATATTTACAGATAAGAATGAAGCCTATCAGGTTGCAGTTAAAGTAATTCAGAACACAAGAGTAAGGAAGATGATGTCTATATTTTAGAACCCCATGTACTCTTTGAGACCAAAGGAAGAAGGGTTTATTTGGTCTGGAAATGAAATTTTGTGTAGTGCATAATCTAACTCAACCTACCTGCATAGATCATTTGAACAACTGAAACACAGGGAGTCCAGAATAAGAAAGAGGTCCTTTGATCCTGTATAACTTAATGTAATGCCTGGATACATCCTAGAGTATATTAAACAGATAATCAAAAAGTATTGGCAAAGTCCTTTGAGGGATGGTAGAAAAAAATATGGAACTGTTAAAACTTTACCATCAGGAAATCCCCTGATACTGTGTCCAACTTTAGGGATACACAAATCATTCAGGCTTACTCTTCTGAAGCTTATGTAGGTAGTGGAGAAGCTTAGCCTACCTATAAATATACCTAAGAGTTACTTCTGGAGGACCTCTTTTGAGGATCAGATGTGGCCTCCCTCTCTTAGCCCAGCTCTCCAAGTGAAATCACTGCCATTCCCCCTACATGGGACGTGACATCCAGGGGTGAAAATCTCCCTGGTGATGTGGGAGATGACTCCCAGGGATGAATCCCGCCCTGGCATCATGGGATCGACAATTCCATGCTGACAAAAAGGGGGAAAAGAAGTGTAACTAATAAAGTATCAGTGACAGAGAGAGTTCAAATAGAGTTGAGAGGCTACTCTGGAGGTCACTCTTATGCAAGCTTCAATTAGACATTGCTACTATCATGACTTGCCAATCCCCAACAAAAACCATTCCTGACAATTCTAAAGAACACCTAGGGCATTATATAACATTCTACAAAGGTTCCATGCACTAGGGTAACTTTGCAGAAAACTACAACCTCCAGATAGGCCCCTGGTCCAGATAAGTCCTGAGACCTAGAGGTCCCAGCCTCTCCAGAACATCAGATAGTTCCATCTCCCTACCCCATATTAGTGACAGCCCCTTCCAACATGAAAAAGTTAGAATAGCCGTGGCCCAAACACCGCTAAAGAGAGGGATAGAAAGATCACAGGTGATGGTGGAGTTATACAAAAAGATAGGATTTAGCAAATGAAAATGATTTCTGAATTACTAAATTGATATTTCTTTTAGTCTCCAGTGTTTAGAGTAGCTAGATGTAAAACCCTAAAATCCTGGAATTGTAACCCATGTCAAACTGAAACATGTTCTACAACTAAGTGTGGTGCTGTGCTTGGAAATTTATAGCTTTCTTGTATATATGTTATTTTTCACAAAAAAGAAAGAAAAAAGTCAATTGTAATAAAAAAAATATTTAAGCCCTCTAGCCTCCTATATTCTGGAGCAACTAGAAGGAAAAATCTAAGAGGATCGTATGGCAGCCCATAAGAAGCTCTGAGATCTGTCCTGTAACTTCTTGTTGAAGAGTGCTTTGAAAACTATTGCTTTTTTATTTTTTTGCTTTGTATATATGTTATACTATCCAATAAAAAAGTTAAAAAAAAAAAAAGCCAATTGAACAATCACTTCAGGGAGGCTGTTTTGGGAAATCTCCATGATCCTCTCATTGGATGTAGAGTCCTCAAAAAAAAGCCAACATTTTGTGGTATCTGCTTTTGGCAGCCTAACAATCTGAAACAATCTTGATATATTATCATTTATTATATTGCTGGGCTTTATTTGGTAACTTTTATGAGCAAGAATGGTCTGTGGTTTTCTTTTCTTATAATGTCTCTGTCTGGTTTAGTATCAGGGACCTCTAGGTCTAAGGACTTACCTGGAGGTTGTAGGAACTCAGAGAATGAGTTGGGAAGAGTGCCTTCTTTTTCCATGTTCTGGAATATTTTGGTTAGAGTTGGTATCATTCTTTCCATAAAGTTTTGGTATAATTCACTGGTTCTGGAGTTTTTCATTTTTTTTTCTTTTCAGGAAATGTTTTAATGTACAAATTACATTTCTTTAATAGATATAGGGTTATCCAGGATATATTTTCTTCTTGCGTGAGTTTTGAAAGTTTAGATGTTTCAAGGAATTTTTGCATTTCATTAAAATTCTCAAATTTATTAACATTACACTGTTCATACTATTCCTTTATTATCCTTCTACTATTTACAGGATAGTAATGATGTCTGCTCTATACTCATAATAACAGTAATTTATGACTTCTCTTTCTTTTTCTCTCCTGAGTCAGGATAGATGTTTATCAATTGCATTGCTTCCCAAAGAACCAGAGTTGGATTTTATTGATTTTCTGTTATCTTTCCATTTCCTTTCCCATTGCTGTATTCTCTTATCTGTATTATAGCCTTTCTTCTGGTCATTTTGGGTTTAATTTGCTCTTCTTTTTCTAATTTCATAAGGTAGAAGTTGAGGTCATTAATTGGAAACCTTTCTTCTTTTTTAATACAGCCATTTCGTGCTAAACAGTACTCTCTAAACACTGCTTTTGCTGTATCCCACAAATTCTGGAGTCATGTTTTCACTTTCATTCTATTGAAGTAATTCCCATTTTGAGTTCTACTTTAATGCATAGGTTACTTAGATATACATTGACTACTTAAAAATGTGTTGCTTTTCAAATATATAGGCATTTTCCAGGTATCAGTCTGTATTTGGCTTCTTATAGTCATTAGTGATCATGTAACCATGAAATTGGGTATTAACAAATGATATGATTAATTAAATCAGTATATAGATACTTCCTTTTGCTTTCTAAGTGTTTTAGAATAGATAGAGGGAAATACCTGAAATCTCTGAACCGAAATCCTGCTGTCTTGATTTCTGATAATTTGATGGTAAAAACCACGTGACTAACCTTCAGTTTACCCATTTTAGCCACTATAATCCAGTTGCTCTGATCTTTGATAACCTTTATTTTGTGCACTGCGACTGTAAAACCCTTGTGACTAACCTTTATTTGCACCTACTTATCGAGTTGTTCGACTTGAAAATCTTGTAATCACTAAAGATAGCCCATAATGTTTATTAATGAAGGGTCTTGGGTCTGCCCAGAACTACCCCACTCCAAGTAAAAAGTAATCTTGATGACCAAGACTGGATCTAACCAGAGTGGACCTGCTGTACATGCGCAGTAGCTTAGACTTTAATCTACAAGTCACTATACCTCATTCTGCCATTTTCTTTCATACATTCTATTCCTAAGCATGTAATCAATCTGTGCCTGCTTAATAATCAGATCACCTCTAATTACAGCATTTGGGGCCACTGTGCTCATTATCCTAAACCCTGCCTATCTTTTCTCTAACAAAACTATCCAAATTACTGCAGTTTCGGGAGACAGATTTTGGGCTGCTAGGCTATCTGCTCTCTTACTACATGCCTAGAGAAATTTTTTCTCTCATTGAAGCCCCGGTGTCTCAAGAATTGGTTATTGAGTGTGTTAGGGAAAAGAATCCATGGCCTTTGTCAGGTAACAATCAGGGAATATACTTTTATGATTTGAAATTTTTAATTTATTAAGACTTGTTTTATTGTGACAAACATTCCATTTGCACTTGAAAATAATGTGTATTCTGCTGTTGTTAGATGTAGTGTTATATAAGTATGTTAGGTTAAATTGTCCTCTATATATACTGATTTTCCTTCTATTTGTTCTAACAATTACTGAGAGAGGGGTGTTGATATACCTAACTAACTTTGTCCATTTCTCCTTTCAGTTTTCTCAGCTTTGCTTAATGTATTCTGAAGCTCTGTCAATAACTACATAAATGTTTTTATATTCTCTTCATGAATTAACAATCTTTTCATTATGAAATTACCCTTTCTATCCCTAATAGAATATTTTTGCACTGAAATATAATTTTTCTCATATTAATATAGCCTTCCCAGTTTGCTTTCTTTTTTAATGTTTTTTATTGTGAAAAAATAACATATATACAAAAAAAGCAATACATTTCCAAGTACATTTTAACAAGTAGCTATACAACAGATTTTAAAGTTTGGTATTGTTTACAGTTCCGCAACTTTTCATTTTTTCTTCTAGCTGCTCTAAGACACTGGAGACCAAAAGGAATATCAATATATTGATTCAGCAGTCATATTCATTTGTTAAATCTACCTTCTCTATTATAGTCTTCCTTCTCTTTTTTTGTGAAAAATAACATATATACAAAAAGACAACAAACTTCAACATATATTGCAACAATTAGTTGTAGAACAGATTTCAGAGTTTAGTATGGGTTACAATCCCATAATTTTAGGTTTTTATTTCTCACTGTTGTAAGGTACTGGAGACTAAAATATCAATATACTGATTCAGCACGCATATTCATTTGTTAAACCCAATCTTCTCTATATAACTCCGCCATCACCTTGGATCTTTCTCTCACTCTTTAGGGGTGTTTGGTCTATGGCCATTCTTTTTCATGTTGGAAGGGGCTGTCAATAATATGATGTAGGGGGATGGAACTAGTTGATGTTCTGGAGATACTGGCCCCTATGCATTTCAGGACTTATCTGGTCCAGGGACCCATCTGGGGGTTGTAGGTTTCTGGAAAGTTACCCTAGCACATATAACCTTTGTAGAATTTTATATAATGCCCTAGGTTTTCTTTAGGATTGGCATGAGTGGTTTTGGTTTGGCACATTATGGTAGTAGCAATGTCTAACTGAAGCTTGCATAAGCATGACCTCCTGAGTAGCCTCTCTGAATCTATTTGAACTTTCTCAGCCACTGATACCTTATTTGTTACACTTCTTTCCCCCACTTTGGTCAGGATGGCTAGTTTTCTTTTGATTAGTGTTAGCACAATATATCTTTTTCCTTCATTTTATATCCAATCCATATTTCTCTTTATATTTATAAAGTGGGTTTTGGTTAGGCAGCATAGAGCTGATTCTTATTTCTTACCCAGTCTGACAGTCATTGCCTTTCAATTGGGATGTTTACACTACTTTAGTACTGATATGGTTATATTTAAATCTACCTCTTGTTATGTTTTCTATTTATCCCACCTACCCTTTGTTCCCTTTGTCCCCTCTCCTTTTTCTACTTAATTGTGATTTATTAAATAGATCTTCCTTGGATATTCTCCTGTTTTAAAATATTCTTGGATTTAATTTATAATACAGTAAATAGTTTAAGCCATAAAACAAAATTCTTTACGGTCCTTGAATATTTTTAAGAGTTGTAAAGTGTCCTAAGACAAAAAAAAATCTGATAATTGCTAATGCAGAGAAGACAAAGAGAGAAAGACAGAGATACAGACACATATATACCCAGAAAGAGATGATGACATCCTGTCTTCCCTGAGGCCAGCTCCTCTTATATGCCATCCACAGTTTGGTTACATAAATAAGTAAATACGCTTTTCATTCTTTTAATTAATTAAAGTTGGTTTTCTGTCATGGTCGATCAAGAGAGTCAATGACTAATAACACAATCAAACTCTTAATTCTGTTTGTTGGGTAATTTTAATTTTTTATATTTATTTTTCTGCATTTGTGGATTTTTAAAAAATCACACCCTGTTTTATAATCTGATAAGTAAATAAAGCTACTGCTATTAATTGTTTTTAACTAAAATTTTTGCGTTTCTTCATTGACTATTCTGGGCTTCTCAGGCCCATATTCTTCATAATACAGTTTTCAGCTTATTAACCTTTATTGCCAAATCACATAACCTACCACTACTGCTGTAAGGAAACTAGAGGTCCCTTTTTATTTTTGGATTCTGACTGTGGGAAGGTATAAATTGTTAACCAAACTTTGTGAGCTGAATATAGACACTTAATTACAGACACTTAGGATAGTTATGTGGGGCATTTACCTTGATACTGCTTGAATATTGACTCAGCTTGAGTCAAAACTGTGAGGCAAAGATTCTTGGCAGTCAAAATAATAATTTGGAGTGAGCTTAAACCAGTATGTATTCTCATTTACCACCATCCTATTAGTTTTTAAAATATACATTCATAATTTTGTACCAATACAAATTGAGCCAAAAGCTGAAAATAAAAACACATATCCAATGGGGAAATAACAGACTTTTCAACAAGTAGTGCTGGGACAACTGGATATCCACATGGAAAAGAATGAAGTTAAACCCTTACTTCACACCATATACAAAAATGAACTCAAAATGGATTCAAAGACTAAGTGTAAGAGTAAAAATTATAAAACTCTTACAAGAAAACATAATGGTAAACATTTACGACCTTGAATTTGGAAAAGAATACTTAACTATGACACCAAAAGTGTGACCGTTAAAAGAAAAATATAGATAAATTGAACTTCATCAAAATTGAATATTTGTGCTTCAAAGGACACCATCAAGAAGGTAGAAGGACAATCCATAGAATGGAAACAAACATTTGCAAATCATGTATCTGATAAGGAACTTCGTTCCAGGGTATAAAAAGAACTCTTACAACTCTATAATAAAAAGACAAATGCAATTTAAAACTGGGCAAATGATATGAATAGACATTTCTCCAAGGAAGATACATAAATGGCCTATAAACACACAAAAAGGTGCTCTACATCATTAGTCATCAGGGAAATGCAAATCAAACAACGAGATACCACTTCATTCCCAAAGTATGACTAGAATAAAAATTCAGATAATAAGTGTTGGCAAGGATGTGGAGAAATCAGAACCCTCATACATTGTTTATGGGAATGTAAAATGGTGCGGCTGCTACGGAAAATAGTCTGGCAGATCCTCAAATGATTAAGTCACCATATTAACCAACAAACAATTCCTCTCCTAGTTGTATGCCCAAGAGAAATTAAATCATGTCCACAAAATCTTGGACATGAATGTTTATAGCAGCATTATTCATGATAGCCAAAAGATGGAGACAACCCAATTGTCCATCAACTGATGAACGCAGAAAATGTGGTATATATCCATACAATAGAATATTATTCATCTGAAAAAGGAATGAAGTGCTAAAACATACCAAGACATCGATGAATGTTGAAAATATAAGGCTAAGTAAAAGAAGTCAGTCACAAAAGACCATATATTATAAGATTACATTCATATGAAATGTCTAGAACAGGGAAATCTATAGAGATAGAAGGTTGATTAGTGGTTTCCTTGGGCTAGTGCAGGGTAAGAGGAAGCATGTAGGAGGCTCAAGGGATAGAAGTGTGATAGCTAAGGGTACAGGGCTTCTTTTTGGATTGATGAAAATGTTCTAACATTGATGTGGTGATGGTTACACTTATCTTTGAATACACTAAAATTCAATGAATTGTAAACTTTAAATGCAGAAATGTATCACATGTGAACTGTATCTCAATAAAACTGTTTATTAAAAAAGTAAAAAAAACCCCACATGTTCTTCTATGTTCATAAGAGGCAATCATATTGTCCCATGCTAGGAAGCTCCTCAAGAAGATTTACTCTCATAATGATAGTGACTAAATGCACAAATTTTAAAAATGTTTTTGTATGAGGAAGAACAAAGGAATGTCATTACTGCATTAATACCTTAATTTTAAGGTATTAATTAGTAATTAATACCTTAAAATTTCAATTTATGTGTGAGATTAAAGCAAAAAATGTTTATTTGGTACAAAATTTATATTTTGACTAGTGCATTTCCTAATATAACTCAGGTAGATAGCTTGGTTGAACACCATATTATACATGGAACCTCGGGTAGGACATGAGATTCTGCTGGTTTGTCCAGAGTGATGCCCTGATGAAACCCAGAGTGATTTGATCAGTGAGTGGAAAAGTATTTGCAAGGGGACTCCCTTTGGGGAATAGTGAGAATGGGGGAAAATTCAACTTCCCCAAGTTGAATTCTTGAAATTCTCACAAGCAGTGTGGACAACCAAAGCTATAGGCTGAGCCCCCAGTCTTGGGGGTTGTTCATGTGAAACTTAACCCCACAAAGGATAGGTCAAGTCTACTTAAAATTAGGCCTAAGAGTCACCCCCAAGAGAACTTCTTTTGTTGCTCAGATGTGGCCTCTCTCTCCAGCCAACACAACAAGCAAACTCACCACCCTCCCCGTCTATGTGGGGCATGACTCCCAGGGGTGTGGACCTTCCTGGCAACATGGGACAGAAATCCTAGAATGAGCTGAGACTCAGTATCAAGGGATTGAGAAACCTTCTCGAACAAAAGGGGGAACAGTGAAAAGAGACAAAGTGTCAATGGCTGAGAGATTCCAGAGTTGAGAGGTTTTCCTGGAGGTTATTCATACGCATTAAGTAGATATCACCTTGTTATTCAAGATGTAATGGAGAGGCTGGAGGGAAGTGCCTGAAAATGTAGAGCTGTGTTCCAGTAGCCATGTTTCTTGATGATGACTGAATAATGATACAGCTTTCACAATGTGACTATGTGATTGTGAATACCTTGTGTCTGATGCTCCTTTAATCTACCTTGTCAACAGACGAGTAGAACATATGGAATAAAAATAAATAATAGGGGGAACAAATGTTAAAATAAATTTAGTTTGAAATGCTAGTGATCAATGAAAAGGAGGGGTAAGGGGTATGGTATGTATGAATTTTTTTTTCAGTTTTCATTTTATTTCTTTTTCTGAATAGATGCAAATGTTCCAAGAAATGATCATGATGATGAATATGCAACTATGTGATGATATTGTGAATTACTGATTATACATGTAGAACGGAATGATCAAAATAGGAATGTTTGCGTTTGTTACGTGTTTTTTGGTATTTAAAAAAATAAAAAAAAATTAAAATAAATAAATAAAAGTAGGAGAAATTAAAAAAAAAAGATTTTCTCTCAAATTATTGTCCAAAGGAATGGAATTGATTACAGCTAGTTAAAAAATTAATATACATAAAGAAAGATCTATATCTAAAACTGGTAGAAAATACTATGAAAAGAGACATCTCATTCACATTATCAATGCAATAAATAAAATAACCCATGAATGAACCTAAAAAAAAATAAGCATGACCTATAAAAGCAAGTTACAGAATATAAGACAAAACTCAAATAAATAGAAAGGCATACCTTGTTCTTGGGTAAGAAGACTCAATTCTTTAAAGATATAAGTCCTCCCCATGATAATCTGTAAATGAAATGTAGTCTCAATGAAAATGCTAATGGGATTGTTCTTATTAGGCAAGCCAATTCTAAAACTCATTTGGGAAAATAAGTGTGTGAGAGCTGCCAAGAAATTTCTAAAAGATAAGTAATGAGGGAAGATTATTAGATGTTTTGCTGGTCTGAAACCCCAGAAAAGCCATGTTCATTAATTCTGATTCAATACTGTTGGATGGGATCTTTTTGATTAAGTTGTTTCCATGGAGATGTGACCAACCCAATTGTGGGAAGGACCTTTTGATTAAGTCGTTTCCATGAAAATGTGCACCTGCCCATCCAAGGTAGGTATTAATCCTTTTACTGGAGCCCTGTGTGAAGACAATAAAAGACAAAAACATAAAGAGAGCTCAGACTTGACACAGGGAGCAGAGAGATGAAACAAAGACACAGACGCTTGGGGATGTTAACCTAAGAGATGAAACCCAGAGTCTGTCCTGGATAAGCTAAATGAGGACCCACAAATACTTAGAGACAAAGCCTCTGCAAACATAAGAAAAGCAATTAATGTAATATACCATATCCACAAATGAAAGCAGAAAAATCACATGATCGTCTTGATTGATGCAAAAAAAGGGCATTCGACAAAATTCAACATTCTTTCTTAATCAAAACACTTCAAAGGATAGGAATAGAAGGGAACTACCTCAAAATGATAAAGGGAATATATAAAAAACCGCAGCTGACATCATCCTCAATGGAGGAACTGAAAGCTTTCTCTCTAAGATCAGGAGCATGACAAGGATGCTCACTGTCACCATTGTTATTCACCATTGTGCTTCAAGTTCTAACCAGAGCAATTAGACAAGAAAAAGAAATAAAAGGCATTCAAATTGGAAAGGAAGAAATAAAATACTCATTGCTTGCAGATGATATGATATTATATGTTGAAAATCCCAAAAAATCTACACCAAAGCTACTAGAGCTAATAAATGAGTACAGCAAAGTGGCAGGATACAAGACCAATGCTGAAAAATCAGTAGAGTTTCTATACATTAGTAATGAGCAATCTGAGGAGGAAATCAAGAAAAAAAATTCCATTTACAATAGCAACCAAAAGAATAAAATATTTAGGAATAAATTTAACTAAGAATGACAAAAGACCTATACACAGAAAACTACAATAAATTGCTTAAAAAAATCACAGAAGACCTAAATAAATGGAAGGGCATACCATATTCATGATTGGAAGACTAAATATAAAGATGTCACATCTACCCAAATTGATTTATAGATTCAATGCAATACTAAATAAAATCACAAAACCTTACTTTGCAGAAACAGTAAAACCAATAACCAAATTTATTTGGAAGGGAAGAATGCCCTGAATAGCTAAAAACATCTTGACAATGAAAAATGAAGTGGGAGGTCTCACACAGCCTGACTATAAAGCATATTATGAAGCTACAGTGGTGAAAACAGCATGATGTTGACATAAAGATAGTTATACTGACCAACAGAATCAAATAGAGTGTTCAGATATAGACCCACTCATTTATGGACAAGTGATCCTTAATAATGTGGTCAAGCCAAACCACCTGGGGCACAGCAACCTCTCCAATGAATGGTGCTTGGAGAACTGGACATCCATATGCAAAAGCATGAAAGAGGATTCAAATCTCACACTGTATGCAAAAATAAAATCAATTGGATCAAAGATCTAAACATTAGAGCTAAGACCATAAAAATTTTTTGAAGAAAATGTAGGGAAATATCTTATAAATCTTGTAATAAGAGGTGGTTTCCTAGACCTTACACCCAAAGCATGAGCATTGAAAAGAGAAATAGATAAATGGGAATACCTTAAAAGTAAACTTTTTTTTCTTGCATTAAAGAACTTTGTTCAGAAAGTAAAAAGGCAGCTTATGCAATGGGAGAAAATACCTGGAAACCACATATCAGAAAAGGAATTAGTGTCCATAATATATAAAGAGATTCTTCAACTCAACAAAAGGACAAAAACGCAATTAAAAAATTAGCAAAAGACATGAACAGACACTTCTCAGAAGAGGAAATATAAGTGGATAAAAGGTACATGAAAAGATGCTTAACTTCATTAGTTATTAGGGAAATGTAAATCAAATCTACAATGAGATATCATCTGATACCCACTAGTGATAATGGCCATTATAAGAAAAAAAAACAGAAAATGACAAGTGTACAATGGTACAATCACTCTAGAAGGCAGTTTGGTAGTTCCTCAGGAAGCTACGTATAGAATTGCCATATGATCCAGTAATTCCATTACCAGGTATATATTCAGAGGGCCTGAGGGGGAAGGACATAAATGGACATTTGCACACCAATGTTTATAGCAGCATTATTTACAATTGCCAAGAGATGGAAACAGCCTAAGTGTCTATCAATAGAAGAGTGGCTCAACAACCTGTGGTGTATTCATACAATGGAAATATTACACAGCTGTTAAGACAGAATAAAGTCATGAAGCATATAACAACGTGGATGAACCTTAAGGACATTATGGTGAATGAAATTAGCCAGAAACAAAAGGACAAATACCATATGGTCTCACTAATATGAACATTAATGGGTGAACTTTGAGAATGGAATTGTTATCAGGAGACAGAAATAGGGTAGGGATTGGGCAATTGGTGCTGAAGGAATATATATTGTGCAATAGGACTGTTCTAGTTTGCTAGCTGCCAGAATGCAACACACCAGAGACGGATTGGCTTTTGTGCTGGTTTGAAAGGATGTATGTCCCCTAGAAAAGCCATGTTTTAATCAAAATCCCATTGCATAAAAGTTAAATAATCCTTGTTCAATACTGTATGTTTGAATCTGTAATTACATCATCTCCCTGGAGATGTAAGCCAATCAAAAGTGGTTGTTAAACTGGATTAAGGGACGACATGTCTCCACCCATTTGGGTGGGTCTTGATTGGTTTACTGGAGTCCTATAAAAGAGGAAACATTTTGGAGAAAGAGATTCAGAGATAGCAGAGAATGCTGCAGCATCACGAAGCAGAGAGTCCACCAGCCAGAGACCTTTGGAGATGAAGAAGGAAAATGCCTCCCGGGGAGCTTCATGAAATAGGAAGCCAGGAGAAGAAGCT